>PVLC010001397.1:34884-64884 GCA_004027655.1 Graphiurus murinus
TTTTTTTTTTTTTTTTTTTTCGATACTGGGGATTGAACCCAGGGTCATTCTACCTCCAAGCTTTATTCTTTATTTTGAAAAAGGGTCTCACTAAGTTGCAGAGGGCCTCACTAAGTAGCTGAGGCTGGCTACGAACCCGGATCCTCCAGTCTCAGCCTCCCAATGCATGATTACAAGCATGCACCACTACACCCAGCTAATATTTAACCTTCTTAATATTGCAGGATTCTGAAGTATAAATATGTAAGTAGTAGCAAATATCATGATATTTGTCACTATTATAATATTAAACATAAAGTATTACCCTGAGCTAATGTAAAGAAGCAATTATTTTGTTGTATGATGTTCTGGTTTAGGAATCTTTTTCCTTAAAATTATACTTTTGAAATGAATATGTAAATCCCATAGACCTTTAAAATATATATCAAGTGAGAATATTAATAATCATATATTGTTTACATTTTTAGTGCCAAGTTAATACATGTTCCTGTCCTTAAAAATTCTTTTATTTTAAGCTAAGATTTTGTGAAATATATATATATGTCTGTGTGTGTGTGTGTGTATAAATATTTTGCTTTTTTATTGGGGAGGAAAATATGCTGATAGTACAAATTTACTTAATGGATAGTTGCATGTAAATATCACATTTGAGAACAAAAATTAAAGGAAATTCTAAAATTCTTAATCTAGAATGAATTTTTACTACAAACTCTTGTACCACTCAAATTCTTTTGAATTGAAGAAAAACACTCATTGAATTGGCTCAGACTGGATAACTCTCCCCTTTTGCCCAATCCTGAGCAGTTGCCCAGGAAATAGGACTTTCCATGCTAAATTGGAAAAAAGGTCTAGGCAAACTGGGAAGGGTTGATCCCTGTTTAGGTATGAGCTAATTTTGATCTCCTAAAATATAAATATTTTTGCCTCATATAATACCTTCAGGATAACATTTCTTTAACTAGCTAATAATTTGAAATGCTTGTCTTTCCAGATGCTGTCTATGTACTGTGCTACTCTCTGATTCTACTTTCCATTGACCTCACTAGCCCTCATGTGAAGAATAAGATGTCAAAAAGAGAATTTATTCGAAATACCCGTCGTGCTGCTCAAAACATTAGTGAAGATTTTGTAGGGCACCTTTATGACAACATCTACCTTATTGGCCACGTGGCTGCATAAAAGCACAATTACTAGGACTTTGACTTTCTACTTCAGACTAAAGCTACCCAAGGATTTCTTTAGCAGATATGGGGGTTACATCAGTGCTGGTCATTCTAGCCTCTATATACAATCAAGCCTGAGTATACAACCTATTCTTTCACTATTTTCTTTTGTAGTCATTTCCTTGGGGGACTAAATAATTTTATAGAATTTTTCTTAATTTTGCTTATCATGTTTTGCACAAAGCAGAGCCATTATCTGACACAGGTGTTAAAAGAATGTTAAACTGACATACATTATATGATGGTGTATTTGTGCTTTAGATTTGCCTGAAGAACTTTATCCATTTACATTCTTTTTTAAAATTCCATGTAATGTGTACATATTTAACTAAAGAGATTTATAATCATAATTATTTTATTGTAAAGATTTTAACTAAAGTTTTTCCTTTTCTCTCAAACTGAGTTCTGAAATTTATTTGATTCTGATCTGAGAATATTGTTGTCTTTGTAAAGATTGGATCTGACTTAAGATGGAAACCAATACCAGCTTCCTTTTCTTCAGACTTTGAAGAGTGTTGATTTGTTACTATATTACTATGCAAACCTGGCACTTCTTTGTATAACACAAGTTTATCATTTGATTCATTTTTAAAATTTCTGGGTTAGTCAGTTTTCCGTAAGTCACTTAAACCACTTGGGATTAAAAAATGTGTCATAATTTGACATTTACATTTAAAAGAACAGAATAAAATGTTATTAGAATTCTGATAAACCTTTGCTTGCTTATATCTGAATTAGTGAAGCCTTATTGTTTTCATAATCTTTTTTTTTTTTTTTTTTTTGCGGTACTGGGGATTGAACTCAGGGGCATTCTACCTCCGAACTATACCCCCAGCCCTATTTTTTATTCTTTTATTTTGAAACCGAGTCTCACGAAGTTGGGGAGTGCCTCACTAGGTAGCTGAGGCTGGCCGCGAACCCGGATCCTCTGGTCTCAGCCTCCCGAATGCTGGGATTACAAGCATGCGCCACCACGCCTGGCTTGTTTTCATAATCTTGATGACATCTGTTCAGAACTTATTGAGAAAGGAATATGGTGAATGCTAGTATACACTCTTTGTTCATTCATTCAATAAATATTTATCAAGGGAGTTCCATGACTAAGCACTGAGCTAGGTACTAGTGATACTTAAGACATGAGCTCTGCATTGACAGGTATTAACATGATTGAGTAATAAGAGGAGAAATACTACTAAATAGAGAGCAAATAAATGTATAAAGTGTACCTTAACAATTTTCTAGTGATTAAAATACACAGTATTACATTAATAGAGAACAGTCTACTTTAATGGTAAGTTGAAATTATCGCTAAGTAAAAATCAGAAGCTTTGGAGTGATATAGTTTGTGATGAGTAGAGCTGCCAGTTTAGAGAAATGGAGTTAATATAGAGATGCCTTACTATAGGTAATAGAGGTTATTAATATTACAACTGTAGTGATGTACTAGGGATTTTTTCAAGGACAAAACGTAAGGCAGTCAAATAATTTTTTAATTTCAGAGTACTTTTGAACTAGTAGGAAACAATTTCTAGATTCTGAAGCAAATATCTGAGTAATTTTTATATATGCATAATTTTGAGTTCCATTACAAAATTATTCTAATATTTAAACTTTAAAACAATATATTGTTTCAAAAGACAAAGGGTAGTGATAACATATTTGTGTTTATATTTTCCAGTGAATGATACATTGACTTTTTTCCCCCTGTCTTCCTTTTTCTATCTTCTTTTTTTTTTATACCTCTCTATTACCATTTGTTTTAATTTCACTCCTTTTTAGAGCCTCTGTTTCCCAGTTTCCTTTTCTTTTTTCTGTTTTGTTTTTCCACTCTGACCTGATTGTAAATGTGGATTGATAATATTCTTTTTTTCCAACATTTTCTTATGGAAATTTTTAAACATACAGAAAAGTTAAAGAATTTTACAGAGAATCCTTGAATGGGCACTATCTAGATTCTACAATTAAAATATTACTGTATTCACTTTATCTCTTACTTATCCATCCCTCTATCCATCAATCAACCCATTTTATTGGTTTCATACAGATTAAAATAAATTTCAAGTACCAATAGATTTTATTTCTAAAGACTTAAACTTGCATGTTATTTATTAGATATTGTTTTTTTAAGCTTTTTCTTTCTTTGAGGTAAAGTTTACATTCAATAAAATTCCAAAATCTTATGTGTACTAATCAATGAATCTCCACAAATGTGTACACATGTGCAAGCCAAACCCATAGAACCCATTTATGCCATCCTCCCATCCACTGTCTCATAGTTGGTTATCATACATATTATGCATCGTATATACATATAGTATGTGTTATATACACTCCACAATATAATGTCATAATTTGCTTTAAACAAGCACATACACTTTAAATAAATTAAGAAAAATACTCTTAAATATTTATCCAGATTATTATTTCTGATACTCTTTTGTGAAGATCCAGGTTTTCTTGTAGTATCTTTCCTTTTAAAATGAAAAACTAACATTTACTACAGTTCACATTTGCTAGAAATGCAGTTTTATCTGAAAAAATATCTATTTTGTTTTCCTTCTTGAAATTTTTTGCTGAATATGTAATTTAGAGTTGGCATTTTACCCCCTTTGACCTTTTACCATTCCACTATTTCCTGACTCTTGTTTCTGATGAGAAGGTAGTAATGTTCAAATTGTTTTCCATCATGTATAATGTCATTTTCCTCTGAGTGTTTTATTTCATCAAAGATTATTTTGAAGCCTCATTTTTTCTGTCTTCTGGAACTCTATCTAACATTAATGCTAGACCATTTGATATTGTCTCAGGTTTTTGAGGCTCTGTTGATTTTTTTCAGTCTTTCTTCTTTATTTGGGTTTTTCTCTTGATCTGTGTTGTAATCATTCTTCCTTTAAGACCCCACTGAATTTTTTTGTCTAAATTACTGTGTTTTTTTAGTTCTAGAAATTCCCTTTTGTTTTTTTTTATAATTTACATTCCTGTGCCGAGATTTCTTATCTTCTCGTTCATTACAATCACATTTTCCCTAACATTCTTTTTTTTTTTTTTTTCTTTTGCGGTACTGGGGATTGAACTCAGGGGGCCTTCTACCTCCGAGCTATACCCCCAGCCCTATTTTTTATTCTTTATTTTGAAACAGGGTCTCACTAAGTTGCGGAGTGCCTCACTAGGTAGCTGAGACTGGCCGAGAACCCGGATCCTCCGGTCTCAGCCTCCCGAATGCTGGGATTACAAGCATGCGCCACCACGCCCAGCTCCCTAACATTCTTAAACACAGTTTGAAAAGCTGCCTTAATATACTTGTCTGCTCATTCCAGTATTTTAGATCATGTCAGTATCAGTCTTCTCTGATTTTCTTTTCTTTTGTAGATAGCTACATTTTCCTATTTCTCTATATGTTGAATAATTTAGATTGTATTCTGGTCATGGTGAATAAAATGTTGTAGAAACACTGGATTTTAATATGTTTCTCCAGCTACTTTTTTTTTTTTTTTTAACAGAAGTTAACTTGGCTAAGCTCCCAACTGCAAGCTCTGACTCCCCTACAGATGGTGGCAGCTCAGATTTTAGCTCAGTTCTTTAGAGGGGCTGCTCACTCAGAATCTGTTCTATGCATGCATGCTTCAGGGAGCGTAAGAATTTTAGGCAAAGCTCATACACAGGATTTGAGGCTCTTTCACTGGTTTCCTTACCAAGATTTCCTTCTGCATTTTCCAACAGCTGCCATTACCCCCAAACTTTATCCCCTGGTTCTTTGTGCCAATAAAACTGTAGACTATACATGATTCGGAGTGAGAGCTTCCTTCAGACTAAGTTATTTGTGTGTGTGTGTGGTACTAGGGATTGAACCCAGGGGCATTCTACCTCCAAGCTATACCCCCAGCCCAGTTTTTAATTTTTATTTTGAAATAAGGTTCTTGCTAGGTTAATGAGAGTCTCATCACTTGTTGATGCTGTCTTTGAACCTGTAATCCCCTATCTCACTCAGCCTCCCAAGTACTGGGATTATAAGCATGTGCCACCACACCCAGCTCAGACTAAGTTATAAAATAAGAAGCTCACTCAATGCTATATACTCTTTCTAAGTATTCCTTCCTCTAGATTCAGCCTGCTTTAGATTGCTTTTTGTTACTTTCAAGTTGTTGATTTTTGTATTTGGTCTGGATTTTTCAGCGTTCAAGTTGTTGATTTTTGTATTTGGTCTGATTTTTGTCTTTTGTCATTTTATCTGTTGAGGGTTTGGTCTGAAAGAGCTATTTCACTGTCACTTGAAGTGGAACCTTCTTCAAATCAGTAATACTCTTTTTATGACTGCTGAATAGGGATTTATTCCTGATTATTTAAAAAAAGAAAAAACTAGGTGAGTGGAAAATTTTAATGTGGTCCTTCTCTGGAAAAGAATAAATGCTTATAATCACTTACTAGATTAGGAATTCCGTTTCCCAGTAGGATCTTACCGGCTTTGGGAAAGATGTTCTCCATTATGGGAAGATTCTGTGTACTATCCCTACAGCATGGGACATAAGCATGCCTGGATTTTGCCTATTACATGCCCGTAGCATCTCCCAGTCATTGTGACATATGAGTAACGTTCCCACACATTTCCAATTGTCTGTGGGGGAAGAGAATCATCTAAAGTTGAGAACTAGTGCATCTTCTTTCAGATTTAACAATTATATCTTTCTGAAACACAAATCTGATGATACTCCAATGTTCCCTTTTGCCCTCAAAAATTAAACATAGCCTCATTAACATGGCATATAAGACTTTTCACAATATGACCCCAGCTGATCTTTAAAACTTCATTTCCAACATTTCTCAAACATGGTCTGGTCTTTCTTTGCCTCTTATAATCTTTCTTTCTCTGGTATCCTGTTCTCCTCTCTGTATCTGAAGTTCCTCTATGCATCATATGAGAGTCAGATCGAGTGTAATTTCTTTATTATAGCTTTTGCTAACATACATACCATTAGCTTTCATTGTTTCTTCCTCTGTAAACTGTGGCACTTTGTACATATTTTTTTATAATACTTACAATTTTCTGCATGTCCAACTGTTTCATCAAATGTGATCATTTTAAGTTCAGACTGCTCCCAACCTGTCAGGTTCTATTTCAAGACCTCAACTAGGGAAGTGGCAGAGGCTATAGAGAAGAAGAGAGACGAGTCTTTGAAAGCCTGGAAATTGACAGGATTTGATGATTTTGGGTGAAGATTCTGAGTGTCTGGTTGTCCTAAAATGAAATGTAGCTGCTAGGAAAAGTAGCTGGTGGTATGAAATAGAAAAGATGATTCCAATTTCTGCACATTTTGAACTTGAAAGAATTAAGAGAGCATTTGCTGTCTGCAGCTGGAGAGTAGCACTAGTGTTAAAAATAAATAGGAGCTGCATATGTTAAGGTCATATTAGTATTTGACATATACTAAGTGATGTATGGGAAAAGATCATTCCTGTAGGGAGAATGTAGAATAAAAAATAACTGGGAAACACAACATTTTAAGTTTGGGTAGATTAAAAAAAAAGAGTCATCAAAGCTTTAGAAGCCCTAGAGAAGAATGGAGTCCTAATAACTAGGGAAGGAGCGTTCAAGAGGGGTACTGAGCTTTACATTAACCGGAGCCCAAGTAAAATCTTTGTCATCTCTACTTAGCCTTCTTGAGTCTACCTTTCCACCTGGGACTGAGTTCTTTGCGGGTAGAAAATCATAGTACTGCTAATGGCTTTTATATTGTCATTAGACAAATATTCCCTTACCCGGTATGTAATCTGAGCTCTGGTGAAACCCACAAGAGTGCTTAGACCTTTCTACACCTTCCTTCACCAATAAGAGCTGTGTTGTTTCAAGTTCAGAATGCACCATACCAACTGGGTAATTTTCGTGAATCCTTCCTATACACAGTCACCAGTAAGTTTTCTAAGACAGGGGGCATATTTTAAAAGAGAAAGTGAAGGAAAGAAGGAAGGAAGGAGGTAGAGAAAGGAAAGAGAGGGATGGAAGAAGGGATGGAAGGAAGGAAAAGGAGGAAAGGGGAAAGGAGTGGAGAGAGGAGGTGAAGGAAGAAGAAAGCACTTAAAACTTTAAAGAGTCTCCTCCCAATTTGTCACCAGTAGGATTTTTCTTAAATATATTCTGTTGAAACTACAGTCTCATCTCAATGAATATTTTCATCCTTTCACTCTGTTTTCTTTTCTGGAAAACTATTAACCTGTTGAAATACATCCTTCAAAATTCTCATTTTTTTTCCTCCAGAACAACTTTCTCAGTTCTTGCAGATGGAAATTTAATTCTTCTTATGTTTCCCTTAGTACCTAATATAGACATTGCCCCAGAGCAATTTCTTGATCTCTGGTTCAGTTCCTATATAAGTATATAGTCCCTATGTAAGCTTTACAATTTCCATTTTTACAAAATACATCCATATATTTCAGGTATACACAGTTTATAAATCAATATATTAGATTAAAAATATTAAGAGTGGTTCAACCTATGTTATGTTCTAGGCATAAATTAATCTTTCCAAGACTTCTTTTAAATATGTGACTAAACCACTGCTACTTTAAGATTCACTACCTCTTTTTAACTTCAATAATTTAAGTCATTTATCTTCTTACGTGTTAGTTCTCTTAATTATACTTTCAAATTTTTTGAAATATTATTAATACTGAATATGAAGCTTAATGAGTGTTTATTCAGACTTCTCAGTATGTAAAATAACAGTCTATTCTAACTGGAGTCTGTTTTACAACATCTGAAGTGAACTTTTTAAAATATTACTATTAATACATGTCCCTAAAGTTTCTTTTCAAGCATTCATAAGTGAATGTATCCTCTTTTAGCAGAAAAAATAGGGAAAAGGAAATATGAATACCCTTAGTCACATTATTTTTAAAGAAAAGCAAAAAAACCCCAAAAAGATGGAAGCACCTGGAATGCCTAAAATTTGAGGGGAGTTGTAACAACCGACAGCTACTTGAGTATGTACTATGTAAACAGAGACCAAAACACATTCTTATGATGTCATACTTTGAAGTCATGGTGTTTACGAATAATATGGGAAAACACTCATAAATATCACAAAATATGAAATTACATATAAATAAAAACATTTAATTTAAATAAAAACACATTGCAATAGCCATATAAAACAAAGCAAAAACCTACGAATAGAAAGAAGAGACCGGACTAAATACACCAAAATATGGCACTAATATGGTGGCACATGCCTGAAATCCCAGTACTTGAGAGACTGAGACAGGACAATCTTTGGTTTGAAACCAGCCTCCAGCAACTTAGTGAGACCATTTCCAGATAAAAAATAATGTGGGATTGGGGGTGTAGCTCAGAGGTAGAAAGCCTCTGGGTTCAATCCCAAGTATCCAGAAAAACAAAATTATAATAGACTTTTTGTTTCCTCTTTAGAATCACATTAATGAATATATATTATGTAATATATATTATTATATATAATTATAGTGGACTTTTTTCTTATTTTCTCTTTAGAATCTTACTAAGGAATACACATATATAATTTATAATATATGTAATTTTTGTGTATGGTACTGGGAATTGAGCCTAGGGCAGTCTGTCACTGAACTACATCCCCAGCTATATATATTTTTATTTATTTATTTATTTTGAGATAGGGTCTCACTAAGTTGCTCAGGCTGGCCTTGAACCTGTGATCCTCCTGCCTCAGCCTCACAAGTCACCAGTATTCCAGACATGTGCCCCTATGCCTGGCAGGATAACATATTTTAGGCAAAATAAAATTAATTCATTGAACTCTGAAGAAAATAAAGACAAATGATATTTCTAATTTACCTCATTTAATTTCCCCTCAGAATGTTTCCATGAATTTTTATTCAAACTATGTTTTGTTTTTAAAAGACACTTGGTTGATTTATTAAATCATATCTGGACAAATGTTTTGTTTTCAAGCTTAGAAAAGTGAATTGTTTTATTTTATTTTTGTCTAATCGAATTAAAGGCCAACAAGAGAAAGATAACCAAATCTTTACTGAGGAAATTTTCATACGTTCAAGGAGGGGGAAAAAAGTCTTTCTTCTTGGCATAGTTGGACAGGAAGGTTGGATTTAATTTAAAATGATTAATGGGATTTTGTCAGGCTCCTTGACTTTACCACCACTGCAGTTTGTCAGTGCAACAACCTGGGCAGCCTGGACGCCACTCTGTCGCCAAAAACCACTCTCCAGGGAAAAAATTAACCAGAGGGACTAGTGCCAGGTACACGTCAATGGCATTGTCTCTCTGGTATTGACAGTTTAAAAGTCTAAATCAGAAATATGTATGTTTGGGTGCACACATACTTAAGATATTGTTTCCAGTCTCTTTGCTAGTAGTTAATCACTTTTTAAATGTTTAAGTTGCTGACATTTTCCAAAGGAAACTATTTGAAGACAAAATCTTTACTAATGTTCCTTCGTCCTTCCTAATTTGTTTTAAAAAATAAAATAAACAAACAAGGCACTTTAGAATCTCAGGTTACTTTCTGTCTTTCTTTTTCTCTTTTAAAGTTAAAGAATTGAAGCACCTGAAAAGTAAAATCATTTTTCCCTTTTAAAAACAGTTTTTAAGTGTAAACAATGACCTAATTTTATAGTCAAGTTTTTAAATTAAGCTATAAACTTGTAATCTGACTTGATACACCCTTTTTGCTTACTCATGAATTTATGTTTATAAATAATGGCATGATTAGCTAAAAAAAATTGCTGAATATGGCTACTTATTAGGCAGTAAATGCAAAAAATATTTTTGCTCTGGTATTGGCATTATATTTGGTTCTGGACAAATTATTGCATTCAGTTTTTGAATTTAACCAAGAGTTAATAAAGTGTACCAATTTCAATTCCCAATACCAAATACAGTATCAAATTACCATAATGTCCAAATTATTTGTATTTGTACCAATTACCAATACAATATTAACCCTTGGCATTTTATTTAAAAATCTGTCCAAAGTAGTTCAGGCAAAAGGAATTTCTTCCAACACAAGCCTCACAGAAAAGATCTTGAAGATATGCTAGATATCCAAGGACTAAAGTTACACAAAATTACCATAACATATGTTGACCAATTTTTATCAAAACAAACACTGAGTAGAGTGTTGTTGAACCATTTTGGAGTAGTTGTCTCTTCTGAGTTGTATGAATGTATGTTCCCCCAGAAGAGAGACTTTCTACCAGAACCAGACTTCCAGTGAGTATCCAGTGCAGTGGCCCAGAAAAGTTTATCAAGACTGCTAGGCTTATTAAAAGGACAAGAAAAGGAGCAAAATAAAGTACTTGTGCATTTATATGTGAGGGCATCTGTCACCTTTCACATGGTCTGCAGCTTCTTCCAAAGCAAATGTCACTTTCAATCCTGAGGCCAACAGATAATCTATTGCATTTCTAAAGTTCTGAAAACAAACAAACAAACAAAAAAAACATTTCAATATGTGTGAATTTTACTTGCTGCAATTGCAATTTAGTTGCTGCAGTACATATTTTAATCACTAAAAATAGACTGAAAAATCTAATGTAGGCAACAGTGTTTATAAGGGGATTCACAATTATTCATTATACCTCCCTTCGGAGGTATGCCTTGTTACTACAGAAATTTAAAAACTGTGTATTTCTCCCTTCCCTTGGTTAATCTTAGAACAAGGAAAATGTATAGAATTTCCCAGAATGTCCCATCCAAAGACAATTATGACCTTAATAATAAACAGAGAGAAACAGAAAAATCCTTGAATAGGACGGAGCTGATATTGGATTAGGTGAAATTCAATGCCTTGTAACAGCTGTCCCACGGGGGCATTTATTACCTCGAAGGATTTGTGTTGATGTGGGTCTGGTTCTTGGCCTCAGAAATCTGCTTTTGTCAACACATCCCAAACAAATGTATTTTTCATGGCATTGATTTTAAATCCAGAACAAAAAGAAATGTTACAGTGATAACCTACTGATCAGTACCTTCTCTTTCTTTACCAGTCTACTATAGAAAATTGATGGATGATCACAGGATCAGAGTAAGGAGAGTATCCTTAAATGCTTCATGGTTTGTGTCAGACTACAATAGCCAAATACATTTCTCAATACAGATGATTTTGCATATTTAAAATTTGATAGTTAAAATTACTTCCTAGGAGGTACTGCCAACACTTGTTTCCCTGTCTTTTTATTGTATACCATTAAGGGGAATAATGGTGTTTTGCCAGAATGGTTCCAGTACTTTTGTCTGACTCAGAATGGTTCTAATACTTTCACTTATCACATCAGCTTAATACAGACTTAATATAGCCAATCACATTATATACAATACCTAAAACCATTCTGCTGCATTTTATGCTTTAATTTTTTTCACTATTTAAGAAAAATTTCATTTCTCATATACTCAAATTCTACTGTATAAAGTGACCTGTCAAGGTCACTTTAGCCACCAAGTATCTATAACATGGCAATAAATTTAAGGCACTCTTTTACATAACAGTGAAATTTTAATTTAAATATTCAAATAAGCACTTAAACATAGTCTGTTTTGTGCAAGGAGAGAATTTACTAGGTGCAGTGAAAGAGGCAAAAAAGAAGAAAAATGTCCAAAACAAAGGCTTTCATGGGAGGAAGGCAACCAAAATCACATCAGTTCTATACTTTGTACACATCAGTATAATTATGCAAAGGTCTGTAGAAGTTATGTGATTTGGGGAGGATCAGATAACCATTCATAGAGACCAAGCAAGACACTGACTCCCAAGTACTTTGAGTGTGTTACTAACTGAAGGAATAGTAGAATAAAATGTGTGATTCAGTAGGTGAATTACTAGCTGAAAAAACAAATGAGCAAAGGCAGGGAAAGGATTGTGCATGAGTCATGGAGTAGTGACCAATCTGTTGGAGTCAGAGTAGAAGGTAGTGAAAGATAAGGTTGGAAAATATAAGTAGGAGAGAGAGTGAGCGGAAACAGAATGTTGGTGCTTTTGTGGATGATTGAAAATTTTCAAGAAGAAATTTGTCATTTCCGATCTGTAAGACTTTTTTAAGGCCAATCTAAAATATAAACTAGAAATGCAATAGGAGGTAGTTGAAGAAAACCAATGAAGATTTGTAATTATGCACTTGTAATTATGCAAGTGAAATAGAATGGAAATCTGAACTTCAGGACTGCCATTGGAGCCACAGTGACAGAAGAAAGATTTGAGAGACATTTTCGTAGTAAACGCTCTTGCTCCCCTACTGGTGAGAATAATTACTCCAAATAGTCTGAAAGGGTGGTTACCACACACAGGAATACTGGTGAAGGCCAAGTTTGCTTACATTCCCAGGAAGATGGAGATGAGAGGGTGGATATGAGCAGCAGAGAATGAGTTCAGTTGAGTACAGACAGGAAAAAACTTTGTGACAGTATTCAGCAATATGTTCATAAGTATACAAACATTACTAAGAAGGGAGATAAAGGCTGAGATGACATTTTGGAAGAGTCCTCAGCATAGAAATGGCAGTAGAAGCATCAGGAATAGATGCATATACTGATATCATCATAAGCACTTAGCACAATGTATGGCAAATAAGAGAGTCTAAATAAATATTTGTTGAATGAACAAATTGATTTTGACAAGTGCTCTCCAGCCAAATATCCCCAACTATCAAAGTACTTTAGTAACACACCTTGAATATAAAAAAATACCATCCTGTCTTAATTTAAAGAATCTGTCACAATAAAAATTTAAAACTAAATAGCCAAGTTACTCCGTTGATAAAAATTTCCTCTTTCCAGTGCATGTCTTTGCCAGGGCATAAGGTGTTCTATTTACCAAATATTCTTTTTACTATTGCACAGTAGTGTAACTGTAGATAATGATAATGTTCTACATATTTAGAATAGTCAGAGAAAAGGATTTTGAATTTTTTGGTATATAGAAATGATTACTGTTTGAGGAGATAGATATTTTTATCCCAACTTCAACATTACACAATATATACATGTATTGAAACATCACATGGTACCTCTAATATATATAATTTTATATTTTTATGTATCAGTATTTTTTAAATAGGACTGGGGGTGTAGCTCAGTGATAGTTTGTGTTCAGTATGTGAGAGGCTCTCTGTTCAATCCCAGGACTAAAACCAAATTTAATTAAAAATGGGCAAAAATGCCTTTTTTTAGTTAAGAGACTATCACTGACACTATAATTGGAATACCCAAAACTGAAATTATACTACACCAAATTAAATCTTACACTGATGCTTAAGATATGTGCAAATCCAACCTCTCCTCCTGCCTCAACCTTGGGCCTTGAATGTTTCTGAGAGGTCTTAGAAATTCTGGGTCAGTTGTTTTCACACCTCCTTGAGGATTAGGGGTGCAATTCAGCTTCTGGGGTGTGTTTCATTACCCTTGATACCTTCTCTAGGGGGCTGTGTCTTAATACATGTACAGCCATAGCCCTAGAAGAACCCAAATTCTGCTGTTCTCTGCAGCCCTCACTACCTTAGGATATGCTGTGTTCTTGGCAGAAACAGGAAGAGGAACCATTTCCCTACCCGGCTTGGTCACAGTGTTTGAGGCATTCCTAACTATCCTCTACTGTGTCTGCTTTGAGCCTCAGAGCTAGGTTTTTCCTCAAAGCCTTTCTCTGAGATGCAAGCAACTCGGCCAGACAACTCTCCGGGTCGCCAGCATCACTAGTTTGTCAACCAGGCCCACACTCAATTGAGGACCACCCCAGTGCTCCTCGGCCTTTCTGGCCAGGCACCTGCCTTGTAATTGGGGGACTACGGGGTTTATGGTCTAAACCAGGACACTTCTGAGAGTGCTAAAATACTAAACCAGATGGCACTTCAGGACAACAGGCATAAACTAAGGAGGTATGGTCACCCTACTCACGACTGTAATACAATGTGATAAATGCAATAATAAAAGTTTAAACACTTCGTAGTGAAGACATTTTAAATGTAATGCATGCACCAAAGCGTCAAAATTTGTTTCCAATCAAAAATGTCTCTAAATTGCTTTCCAGTTGGCATCCATGATAAAACCATCCTGTTGGCTGGGAATATTTGTGACATGTCGCCACACAGCAGAGCCCTGGCTTTGGGAGGAAATACTGTTTCCACATCTTGGAAATATATTTTGTTACTCAGGTTTCCTGTAGAAGAGCTTGTTTTGCAGTTTGGTTGATACCATACAGAACTGAGTGTCAGACGTCTCTGAAAAAAATGTGGAAATATTTAATTGACAATAAACAATGAGAACAAAATCAAAATTCTAGGTATTTACTTTTTTATTACACTTACTATGCTAATGGCTTTTAGTTCTTAATTCATTTAGTCTTCATGAATATACTCTGAAGAGAGAAATGTGACTTTATTTCTGTGAAAGACTTGGCAATTAACTAATAGCCCTTTGCAGGACCCAGGAAACACCACTTTCTCATAAATAAATGTCTTCATGGTGATATCACCATGAAAATTTCAATCTATTGTAGTATTAGTTATAGTGGCAATATTGAAAATAAGAAATAGTTTACTTGAAAATAATTTAAGCACAAAAATTAACAAATTTTAAAGTAGCATATGGTATAGTATTAAAATGCTTGGTCACAAAGCTACTTAAATGGACTATACTTCAACTATCTATTATTCTTCACATGATTATGATTTATTACTGGTATTTTCAATGCTAGGAATTGAACCCAGAGATTCCTACAAACTAGGTAAGTCCTCTATAACTGAGCTATATCTTCTTTCCTCATAAGATTACTATTATTTGTCTTTAAGGTATTCTACAATATAACATATCAGCACTGCATTTAATTGCTGTATTGCTGAATTTTGAGTTCTTTATATTCTGCAAAAAGTTAACTTGAGATAGTTATGAAGATATAGTGTCTAATTTTACATACTTCTTAAAATATATATTGGGCTGGACATAGTGGCACACACATGTAATCCCAGTACTGAGACAGGAGAATCACAGGTTAGAGGCCAGTCTCAGCAGAGTAGCAAGACTTTCAGCAACCCAGGAAGACTCTCTTTCAAAATAAAAAATAAAATAGGGTTTGGGGTATAGCCCTATTTGGGAACATTTCTGGGTTCAATCCTCACTACCAAGTTGTGTGTGTGTGTGTGTGTGTGTGTGTGTGTGTGTGTGTGTGTGTGTCTGTCTATGTTTGTTTAGTATTTTCTGGTGAATAAGAAAAATGCTGAACCTTAAAATGTTCCCTACTTTAAAAATTGTGGATAAAGGGCTGGAGATGTAGCTCAGTGGTAGACTGTTTGCCTAACATGGAAGAGACCCAGAACAGAAAAAAGAAAAAAAATGTGAAGACCCTATCTCCCACAAAAGTGTTCCTATTTCCTTGGCTAAAGATTTTTTTAATGTGTTCTGTGATGAACTTACTAAGAGAAATTGTCATTTTATGTCCATGGAAATTGTGACTTGTAGTATAGTGGATGTTTGCATACTGTCCTCTTGCTGGGCTGCTTTCTTTCGGGTCATATTAATACCTTCGATGAAGTTGTATCAACACCAACAACATTATAGATCGTTCTGTAGCCTGAACTCTCTATTAAGCATAACCCAAAGGTTGTGCCATAGGTTGAACCAAGCCAAAATCCCATGCTTAAATAGAAATTATGTTCAAAAGCAAAAACAAAAAACCTCAAGAGATGGAAATTCCATGAGTGCCCATTACAATCCAGTCCATTATTTATAATCTTAGTTTCTTCAAAAATTTTTCTGCTTTTTCTTTTTAAACAAAATCCTTAAGTCTTTTTAGGTTTTACTTTGAGGTCTTTTCTTGCTTTGCCATCAGTGGGAACACATAGTAGCTTATTGTCTTCTTCAATTTAGCAGCACTTCATATACTTAAACACCCTTGACTTGTTTCTTCTGTTATTCAGACTAAACTATAAGTGAAATTCTTTTTTTTTTTTTCCCCGTCCATGCTGACAATGGAACTCAGGATTTGGTGCATGCTAGGCAAATGCTCTAATACTGAGTTATATCCCCAGCCCTAAAATTCTTCTATGATTAAAATCATAGAAGATGGGTTTTTCATTAATCATACCATGCCACCCACTTTTCTTGACTACATTAATAACTACAAGTAAATTTTATACAAATGATTTCTCTGTGAAGTAATAATTATTAATTTTATTAATTACTATTAATTGTTTTATTAATAGTTATTAATAAAAATTATACATTTAGTTGTGCATAGAGCTCTGACCTAAGCAGAACAGATATAAGTTTGTTCCTAATTGTGTCTTGAGGATAATTGATCTTCTATAGTTGTTTTTACTTTCCTTCAAGTAGTAGTTACCCTAGAACTCTGATAACTGTAAAGCAACCATATCTATCAAAAATGTGACCTGCATTTCCAGTTGTTTATATAAAAAATAAACTATTTTCCTGCTAATTCACAACTGTTATCAAAACTCATGACCAAACATAAACTACTATGACCCATGCATTTCAAACATTTTGAGAATTACCATTGATAAAGTGCATATGTAAGGAGAAAATTTTTAGCTACATATATATTCAAGTGCTAATATTCTATTAACCCTGTCTTTAGAAAAAGAACACATGAACTTGGGAGTAGCATCTTCACCCAGAGTGATATTTATCTCTAACATCTCATTTTGTGTGTGTGTGTGTGTGTGTGTGTGTGTGTGTGTGTGTGTGTGTGTTACTGAGGATTGAACCCAGGGGAATTCTACTTCTGAACTACAGAAATTATTCTTTATTTTGAAACAGGGTCTCACTAAGTCGTGGAGGGCCTAAGTTGCTGAGGCTGGCTGCGAACCTGGGATCCTCCTGTCTCAGCCTCCCAAGTACTGGGATTATAAGTGTGCACCACCACACCCAGCTTCATTTTTAGATCTTAAGAATACTCATCTGGAAACTAAGATCCTGGCTTCATTTAGTGAATAAGCACAGGAAAACCCCAAACTCTGCATTTAAGTGATTCTATAGGTATTTCTATATCCTGTATATAACATTTATCCGGGAAAGGAAATTTTTAAAAATTCTCTATGGGAAACGTAAAGATGACTAAAAGCACAATTTCATTTGGGAAACTGCTCAATTATGTTCCAAAGATGAAGTTGGATTAAGTGAAGTAATTTTAGTTCTTCAGTAAAAAGGTGAGGTCTCACTTAAGAGGTCTCTGAAAACAAATATATGCATGAAGGCATATATTTATCTCCTGATGTAGGTGTTTGGCTACTTGTTGACTTGGATGTTATTCTAAGATGTTAGTGTTTTAGACACTAACCCCATCAAATTAACAAACCAGAGTGTGGGGTCTAAATTTATCTAGATAAACTTGAATAAAATTAACCCAAAGCTTCGAGGCCCTGTGCAAGTCCAGATGTTCAGACCCTCAGGTGGATTTCTGCAATCTGCACATCTGGGAGCACAAAGAAATAAAAGGCGGAAATGAGGGAAATTTCCTAAGATAAGCTTGGGGATATTGGAGATGGGCCTCTGAGGAACACAGCTGGCTCTCTTCTTTCCTAGATGAGTCTGTAGCAAAGAATGCTTTGTAAAGTTGAATACAAAATGTATTCTGGCCACTCGCTGTTAACTGTAGCACTCAAAAAGAGACATTTGCAACAAGATATGTTGGAAATTTTCATAGAAAGCCACTGCTCTCTGTACCAAATTTTACTCCACATTACACAGTCCATTTTGCACACTTTGCCACCTAGTGGATAACCTGAAAACTACAGAATTTTCTCTTGCTTTTAATATCTGTACTCTCCAGAAACACATTGCCCTAACTCTACCAAGGGAAGGTATTTTGTTTGATGTGAGGTTTGTAGAATAGTGCATGAAAGTTAGCAGGCAATCAATAAATAGTTTATTAATAGTGAGAATTCACTGGCGATATACTATATTGGTGTATACTCACTGCAAGGATACTACTGCTATGAGGGATGTCACTGAAAATGTAGTCTCAAAATAATATTGGCAAATGTTTCCTAACTGTAAAGAATGTTCTGAATTATTTAAAACTGAAACAGGGGGATATATCTTCTCATGTTAGACATGTGCCTACATGTCCCCTTAGGGAAAGGAGGTGTCATTAATTGCTCTGTGTAGAGAGATCATCAAAAAATTTTAAGTTAGATCATGAGAGCCTAACTATCTTTCATCCCAACTGTCCCAAATAAAGCTAAATCTACCCTGAAATAAGTCCCTTCTCCTTTGTCTGAAAACCATCACTAGCTTTATTCTTGCTTTGGGCTGTGATACTTGCTTTTCCCTTTTCTACTGCTCAGAATTATGAAGCCCTTCTAACTCTCATTTTTGAAAGAATACATATGCATATGTATCCATATATATTTACTTTTTTCTTTTGCAGAATAACATTTAATGCTTCTATTTCAGTGAGCCTAAGATGTGAATGACTCTTAAGTACATTTCTCCTGGCAAAAAGATCAGTGATAAAAAGCAAAATGGTCATCAAAGCTTTAAATAGGATATCCTAATTTTTTTTTAATTTTGAGACTTTTTAAAAACAAACTCTTAAAGAGCAAACATATGATATGCTTCAGTACTTTAAAATTTTAGACTGGAAAAAAAATTGCTAGGTAATCCACCTCAAATTTCTTTCACAGGATTACTTTCCACTCTAAAATCAGCAATAATAATAATAATAATAATAATAATAATAGTAATATGTAATATCATTCAGTAATAACAATAGTATACTACATAATCATATGCCAGTAGTTCATTAAAATAATTTATTCCTGATTTCAAATCAAGGTGATCTTAAATTGATAATATCCTGACACACTTTAATAATATATTGTTGAGATACAAATCTTACTTTTATTCACTTAAACCATATCTATCTATTATATAAAACTCATTTATGTTGCCAGTAATTCAAACTCTTTCCAGAGCTTATAATTTTGAACAAAATACATACACTTCCAAATAAATATTAAACCCAAAGAATACAATGACTATTTTGAGTTAAATGGAAAATGCAAACTTACATCAGAAAAATTTTGAATACCAACTATGAAAAAGTCAAAATTTTTTAAGGATGAGGAAGACAGGGGCTGATGGGAGGTTGGGGGAATCTCAGTGGGAGAGCACTTGCCAAGAATTTTGAGGCCCTGAGTTCAATTCTTCAGCACCACCAAAAGTTGAGAGAAAGAAAGAAAGAGAGAGAGAGTGGTTACTAATTAAAATATCCAGTCTTTGGAGACTTTGGAAGTTGCAATGGACAATTTTTGCCCTCTGAAACAAAACAAAGTTCATATAACATTTTCATAGGCACAATAATTTTATATAGCTTTGTGATTTAGCATAATATTAACATGCATATACAAAATAACATACATGGAAAACCAAAAATTTAGTATAACATGTTAATTATGTTTTACATATGTGAAATACATTTTTTTTCAACTATATCCCCAAGTCAGGGTCCACAACCTTTATTTGAACCAGCAACATATCTCATTTTCATAAGGGTCCCAGGAGGCAAGAGTCATATATTATTACTCCAGCTTTCACAAAGGCAATACAGTACAGAAGCCTGAACTGTGATAGACAACACAGACCAGTCACAACTTCAGTTCCTGTTATATTGACAAGACTCCTTCAGGTAAAAGATTAAAACATTCCTTTCTTTTTATAAGGTTAGCAACCATCATAATAGAATAAGAGGATTATTCCTGCTGCACTGGGGATAGGAAGCTTGGGGTGTGAATGTGTGGGGTGGGTGTCTTTACTCTTATTGTGTTTTTTTCCCCTGGAAGTTCTCTTTAGTTGGAATAAAGCTATGTCTATAATTTCAGTACTAATATGTATTAGAAAAGCTATTGAAGACACACATTATGTAGACAGCCTAACCAAAGAATTCAATACACATTTTTTTTAAGCAAGAAAAGGTGGTTAAGTGATTTTCACAGGCTCAGAGGTCCTGCCTTTCAACAATACAGTAGGACTTATATTTGCTCTATTATTGTGACTACAACACAAAATTTAGTTTACTTACCTTACAGTAACAACATATATCACTTTAAAAATAATTAAGAATTTCAACATTGATTTCTCTTACCTAATATGTGAGACTTATAAGGGAAAAGTGGTGAGGGTCACCCAAATATTTATACATGTAAATTATGGAAGTAAAAGACAACCCAACAAACTTATTCTCCAAAGTTTCAGAAAGACTTTCAAATAGCTAATTCCTTCTGATTTAATATTTCAATATCTGCTCTTTAAACAAAATTCTCACATTTTTAAGGAGGGAGGGCTTTTAAAAGAAAAACCTGAATTGAGGGAAGTGATATTTTTCACATGTTGCTACAAAATATCAATGTCATTTGTGAATTATATTTCATAAAAGTACAATACTAATGAGTGACAGTCTCATGTGGTAAGATATGAAATTGTTGTGCTTGATTAGAAAGATTATACTAGCCCTTTTTATTCTGCTGTTTAATGTTTCCTCACAAATATCCATTTATTACTTTCTACTTCATGTCTGAGAATTAAGAAGAAAAAGTCGTTTAGCCCAGATTTAGCAGTTCTTTCTTGGTTAAATTGGGTAGATTCTTATATTCAGAGAGGATGATTATGATAATTTCTAAAATATAACTTTATTTTTGTTGGTTTGTGTATGCTGCCAGGTAGTTGAAAACATTTTGTTTCAAAGTAACTGTATTTAAAAGGTTAACATATTATTTGCTGCTATGGTGTTATAATTTGATAAGGGAGCAGTATTTTTTCCTGCAACATAAAATTTATAACCAAATGTCACCAATTTGGAAAAATGACTGAAAGAGCTAAATTTCATTAAATTTGAAATGTAATTTCTTATTTGTATCTGCCCTAATAAAACTTCTGGGAGGCTTTTGGATATAGTGGTATGTATGTTCTCTTAGAAACTCTTCCTTTAGCTTCCACACCCCCCCCCCTTGCACATTAAGAGTGTTCTGGCATGTGATTAGCATCAATCACACCTGATTTCAATATCTAATGCATCAGAGATTCCAAGCAATAAAAATCACTTCTTTAATACACTTAGGGTAATATATATGAGTAAGGAAGGGAGGTTCCTTCTGTACTATATTGTGCCTTACCCTTAAGTATTTTCACGTTTAACATCTTCTGTGGCTTTGACCACAACTAAGCAAATCATGTGTGCTTGGGGAGTGGAAGTTAAGTGCTTTCTCTATCTACCTCTGGGCCCACTTCTCCCTCCAGGTGAGGGGACACAAGGGGATATCAAGGCAGGTGATAAAGAGGCAACTTGAGGATGCGGGGAAGCCAGGCGCACTTCTTCCAGGACTCTGGGATCTTATATCTGAGAAGCACTTAAAGCCCTACTATGACATCCTTCATCTCACAGTCTAGGCCTTGCAAGGGCATAGACTCAGCGTCTGGGGACGCTTCCTGCATCTCTACTTCAGTGACCTGGGTGAGTGGGGTTCCAGGACTTAACACTCTGCAAGGTTCGGTCCTTTCCAAGGCCAGGTCCCAATAGCTCCCGGGAGCCAATTCGGCCAGTAATTGGCGGAGTAAGGAGTGGACTGGACGACTGTGTGAGAAGCAAAATCCGACAGCACACTCCCTGGGTCTCCAGGGAAAACCTTTCCAAAACATGGGCGCAGGACCAGTTCAATCGCTTGCGATCTTTCTTAGTCCTGTGCTTTTGTTTGGAGATAGTTATAAAATCAGTTTTTAAGCCAATGACTTTTGATCTGGTGGACTAGAAAGGAACCTGGAAGTCAAATCCGCTTCCACACACACCCTGCGTGTTAGAAGTCAGAAGTTAGAGGCGGGAATCCATGCTGCAGCCTTAGCCCCACCGGGCTAAGAATTATTGCTGCCACGGGAAGCGCCCAAGTGGCAGCCTGCAGAGAATTGTGAATGACCAGAGAGGCGCTCCCAGATCTCCAGATCTGATTGTTTAAAAACAAGCAAAAAAAAAAAAAGGTATATTTGTAACCGGATGGAACCAATCTCACTTCTTCATAGAGACCGCAGTTTGGCCGCTTGCCTGGCGCTGGGGCTGCAGCTGGGTTCACGTTTTAAAATAAATGATCAGGAATAATTCTTCCCCTAGGCAAATGGCGCGTCCCTCCCCAGCCCCCATTGTCAGGGCGGTTCCTGTGCAGCTCCAGGGCAGCTCGTTCCCACCGTGCGGTCCGGGACTGGACTCAGCGGTGGCTGCACCCGGAGCTCTGCCGGCACCCGGCCCTGGCCGCGACCCGCACTAGACTCGTGCAAACACCCCCAGGTGCGGGCCAGCCGGATAAAAGCAAGCATGCTTTCAGTTAACCAAGGGGTTTGCTTTGAATTCAATGCATCAAGAAGAGCTGAAATCCCCGAGCCCTGGAGCTCACAACGGGAGACCTGGGGGAAGTCCGGAGGTTGATCCATCCCGGGGTTTGAGCCTTAACTCCAGCGCGGTTCCTTACGTTGTCTAGCCACGCAGGCTTACCGTGGACTTGCGTTACCAGCTCAAGAATCACTGTCAACCTAAACTGGGTGCGGAAATCTCCGTCTAACCCTTGCCACTCAGCCAGAGGCGGGTTAACTGCAGGGGGCTCGGCGCAAAATTTCCCAGCCCGAAATATTTGTCCCGAATCTTTCTATCTGAGTCTCCCAGACAGCGCCAAATACTCGCTTGCGCTTTTGAACATTCAAAGGTTATGATGGGGGACGATCTCTAGGAACCTACGGCTCTGCTCCAAAGGGCTTAGCCATTGCCCTACAAACATAGAATGCAAGAGCTCATCATCATCCGAGCTCATTTTCTGCCTCGAGGTTAAAGTGACACGCGCAAGGCTACACAACGCTCTGGTAAAAGCTGTTTGATCCTACGTTTCTCCATTCCCGCGCTCACTGCCTTGCCCCTCCATCGACCACGCCTGGAAATTTCATTTTATCAGAGATAGCAAGACCTGAGTGTGCCGGTAAAGGATGCACTATTTGCTGTCAGCGCGATTTATCAGTCCAATTTCAGTATGACCGTTTCCAGTCGCGGCCCCAGGAATGAACCTCAGATCTCCGTTCTCATTCTACCCCACAAATTCAGATAAGAGGCATCTCAGGCAGAAGCAGCCAGAGATCAGAGTTTTAGACAGCCTGACGCCTGTGGTGGGCTACCTGGACCTAACCGAGGGAGGAAAAGGGGGTCTGCAGGAACCGGAGGACTGGGGGTTTGGAGGGTGTGGGGAGCCGGCTTAGAGAAATGCCTTAGCCAGGCAAATGGTCGGGGAATCAACTTTCACCTTCTCAGAAGCTATTAGAAAAGGGACTGGTTTTTGTCCAGTAAACTCTTCCCTCAGGCGAGCAGAGCCTGATGCTATTGTGATTATTTCTAATTAATCACATTAATTATTTCATGGCAACACATACACACACCTCTCCACATTCACAATCAATGCAAACTCAAGCCATTTCAGATTCTTAACCCTGTACCCAGCTCTCTTTCTCTCTCTCTCTCTCTCTCTCTCTCTCTCTCTCTCTCTCTCTCTCTCTCTCTCTCTCTCTGTGTGTGTACTTAAATCTGGGATAGAAAGCTGGTAGCCCTAACATGATTTACTTCTGAAGTGAAAAGGCCGAAAAGTTGTCTCTTATCTCATTCAAATGATCTCCTATCTCCTGTCTTCTCTTTCTCCCCGCCCCCCCTTTCTACCTCCCTTCTTCCAATCCCTCCCTCCCTCTCTGGGTAGAAAAGAAAGAAACCCCAACCTTCAACTGTCAACTGATTTCCAAACACCAGATTAACGTTCCCCAGGACCTGGTAGTAATGTGACCTTTCTGTTTTCAGATGTGTTTTCCAACATGTAATCGTTTGTTTGTTATGTCTCTCAGTGTGGAATAAAAAAAAAGCTGGGGGAAGGGGTTACGGATGTGGAGGCTGGTTTTTGTTCCCTCTTCAAAATGCTTAAAGCATTTTATTTTTTATTTTCAAGAAGATAATCTCCAGGAGGAAAATGCACAATATTGGTACTGAGAAAAAAAATCCAGGCACTGAAGTCATTATTTAAATATCAACATCTCCTAAAATAAGCATCTAATAAATGGATTTTTTAAAAGTCTATGGCAGGAGGGGGACTTCTGTGGTGCTGGTAATGATCTGTGTCTTGTTCTAGGTAGTTACATGAGAAGTATTGTTTTTTTATAATTTACCAAGCTTTTCAATTATGAGTTATGCCTCCTTTTGGATTGTTCTATTTAATGTGTTCTTTAAATATGAGAAATAAGAAAACTCTGATGTATGTGGCTATCTTCTAAAACTATCAGTCCTAATACATTTTAAAACGAATGCATTTATTAAATTGGACCAAGAAGTTTAACAATAACTTGATTTCTGAGTAATAGATTCTGAATCAAATTTAAAAAATACTTGAAGTAGTTATTTGGAAACCAGCATAAATACCGCATCACTGTTCCTAAAGAAAATGTCAAATATACAATGAGTTTAAATCTTGTTTGAAGAAATACCCGAAGAAACAAAATTGCAATTTTGTTTAAAGAACTTTATACTTTTAAAAAAGTTTTTAATTGTTCAAGACTCTTATTAGAAAATGTTTTATTTTGAACAAAAATTCTAAAAAGTCGCACTCAAAAGGGAATTTCTTCCACCAGAAAGATGCCAGTTTTCAACTTTTTTTTCTCCCCAAAATATTATTAGGCTGCTTTTATGGTTACTGAATATTTCACCAAGAAACCGAAGACTAAATTGCTGTCTTCATTTCATCGACAGTTTTATTGCAGGCTTCGACTTCACTCTGATCCGATTGTGGCCTTGCCCCATCTCCCCTTTCCAACTCACCCCAACATTTTTCTACCCCGTCGAACTTCGAGGAATCGTGATTCCTGGCCTCAGAAGTGGCTTTATTCTCGCTCCCTCCCCATTTTCTCCCTGCTTCTCTAATGGACACTTTATCGCCCAGGAACCGCAGCGCAGCCAGCGCTGCGCACATGGAGGCTTCGCGGCTTTATAGGCCCTTCTGCGGTTTTATGATCGGTTGCTGTGGTTGGAATGTTTATGGATAATAAACAACTAATCCATTTCTTGCCTAATGAATTGCCCCACCCGCGTACCAGTTTAACACCCGTAACTAGCTCCGGGATCAATCCCTGTCAGCGACGGGAGGGGGGGGAGTTGGGTTGGGGCGAAACCACCCAGCAACACAAGAGGGTTGAAATCACAGGCCCAGAACCCCAAGTATACCCACAGGGATTTCTCATTTTGCAAAGCTTCTCTCCCGCCCCGCCCTCCCCCCAACCTCAACTCCGGGTCTGCCCCACCCGCTCTAGCCCCCTGGTCAAAAGGATGAATTCCAACTGTGGTCTCCTTGGAGTCTGAAAGCTTGAGAGGGTGATTCCTGATTTGGGGTGCGCTGCTCTGAGAGACCCGCGCTCTGGCAAGCACCCGGCACTCCCCGTGATTGGCAAAAGCTGGTGGCGGCTGCAGCTAATTTGGTCCCAGCAGCCCAAGCTCAAGCTTGAGCTGCGCACCTACCAGGCTAGGAAAGGGATTCTTACACACTTCTGCGCAGGGAGCGCGCTCCAAGCCCCTACAGGGCCCAAAAGAAAGAGCTTTGGGTTGGGAGGCAATACGGGTAATGGGAAGTGCACAATCTAACACTTTGGAATTCTGTCTGAAATAAAGAAAAAAATGTCAACTCCCCAAAGGCTGAGAAAACGCTGAGGATGTGCCAAAAGCATTCTAAGAACAGAAGAAACCCAAGGCCAGCAGAGCCTCTTTTATACACACTGTGGCAGCTGCACACGGCCTCTGTCGGTAGCTGGGGCCCCGGGGTACCCCACCCCATTCCAGGGCCTCCTCTGGTGTTGCGCTGCGGGAGTCCACTGTCTAGTCCAAGAGCTACTGAGAGGTTGGAAGTGACCGTCGGCCTTCCCCATAAACACCCAGAGGGGTGGAAACTGCAAGGTCCTAGATTAATAATTCTCTTCCTAGAGACGTTTCCCAAACCCCAAATAAACTCGGTTTTACTTAGCAGTTTTCTTTACTGAGTAGTTAAGAAAGTTTTGCGTTTATAAATTTAATTTTAGAAAACTAATGTTTATGCCACCTTCCAAGTGAGCACTGGGTCCCAGGAGTTTCTCTTTGGAACAGCATAAGAGAGGATCATTAGACACAGTCCTTCGTGCATTTTAAAATAAAAAAAGAGAGGATCATTAGAAGCCTTCTGGGCACCCTTCCTCCCCATCTGCCTCCAGTCGCGTCAGTTTAGTATGAAGTGTAGGTGAAGGTTTTGCTGGGTCATTATTTTCCTAGATGGCCAGTTCCTTCCCAAACTGTGGGTAATGTGACTTGAATCCCTGTCACTTCCTTCTTTCACTAATCTTAATTGGTAAATCTCATTTTTTTTAATGGAAAGTGCTTGTAATATTCTATCATTCCATTCACAAATGTTTACATAACACCTGCTGTTTTAGGTACCGAGGACACACAGTTTAAACACACACACACACACACACACACACACACACACAACTTCTACAGCTTCCACTAGAGAGGGGAAATCAGGTTTATTTTAGGACACATTTGGAGTTGGCACAGAGAGGATGTGAGTTTTAATAGAAACATAAGACACAACCCCAGCCACCTGGATGAAACCTCTCTCTCCTTATCTTTATTTTGTGTAATCCGAATCCCACTGCCTTTCTGTCCCCAGCCTTTCCAGGATGTACCTGATGTACTTAATATCAGGTAACAATGGCCTCCTCTTTATTCTTCATGGAGCTCATTTTTATCTGTCAAGAGAGGAGAGAAAGCTACTCCCTGCCACTCTCAACTGTGATGGTCATATTTAACTCACGGAGTCACAAATTAAAGTTTTAATGTCCTCTAAGAAATCTTGACCCCAAGGATCTTCAGAGACATCAGACCAACTTCAAGACAAAGAGAGGATAATGTCCTTTACTGAGAGAGGATGATTTCCTCCATCCATCATTCTATCAATGCTGTCTGGATCTTGTTCCTACCTGGGAGCTCTCCTCCTCTCATCTGGGGATGAAGATGTGCCGGGGAAGAATTAGCTTCTAAAGGATGGTAGCCAGCACTGACAGGTTTCTCCAGGCATTGGATGATTTTGCTGGACTCTCTCAGAAGTCTTCTGTGCAGGCCAGAGTTGTCCATTGATCTCAAGGGCCAGCAAGTCTGCAGGGCTCCAGAGGTTTTGCTTTGGCCTCTGCAGCCACCTCTACTCACAATGAGCACAGATACTGATTTAATCAGCCCTTGATGAAGGAGAGAATTAAAAATGATCCACAAAAGGAAACTCAAATAAAAGCAAAGGCAAAATGCCCACTGTGGGCTGTTTGATTATTTTTCTCTGACTTTGCTGTTTGATTTGAACCTGCCTCATCAGAAATAAAAATAAATATGAACACAAAACATTGTCGGGGTTCTTTAACACTGAATGTGTGCGTGGTTGATACAGAGAGAAAAGAAAATAAATCCTGATTGCTTAATCAAAGGATGAAGAAAGTAACTTGTATAAACAGAGCTTTAGGAAAAGGAACACAGAGTGTACAGGAAAAGACTGGGTACCTTTGTAGACTCACAGGGACCCAGAATGAGCGACTCTTGTCCAAAGCTGCTGCTCTCCACTGGGTTAGAGAAACTAGACCCAGTCACATGCCAAACAGCAGAGAGGCAAGCTTGATTTTATTTGATCATCAAAGGAAGAGAAAACTCAGCAAGGTATGGGTGTCTGCATCCAAGGAAGCACTGAGAACTTTGAAAGGTGTTTGAGCTTCGAAGTGGCTTCTTTGAGTGTAACGGAAGGTACCATAGTTTCTTTGCAGGAACCATGCAGGGGCTTGCAGAGCTGTGGGCTTGCCCAGGCGTCATCACTTCCCAGAGAACTGGAGCTGGGGATCTGGAGAGGTGTTTTTCAGCCACAAGCGGCATCCCAGATATCTCTCCAATGGGTCTGAGAGTGTTCAGAGATCATAGCCTGCAGAAAAAGGAAAATGCGTGGCAAAGCACTTTGTTGACTTAAAGGATTAGATGGGAATATTATTTCACACATCTGAAAATTTCATGTATAACCCAGGGACAGTTGGTAAGAAGATACTAGGTCAAATTCTGGTTTCGTTTCGTTCAGGGTCTCTGTCACATATTCTTTAGCTCCTATTCTCACCCGAAGCTGGCATTTACTAAAATGGTACTTCTACAATATACAAACTTGCTGTTTTCTTCTTCCTTTATAAAAACACAAGCCTCCCGCAGACTTGGCTTTAGAATTAACCAGGAATCACTCTCCATTCAGAAGCTCAAAATGACTGTGTCCTGAGGTCTGCTTAATGGCAACTCCCTCCGGGGCAGGCCTGAGGATGTGAAATAATTTGGACATAATGAGTCATAGACAACTCAATCTTACTTCTTACTTCAATATAATACAAAAACTAGTCCCAGGAGACTCTTTTCATCACTAACAAAATTGTGGAAGAGCCCAGCATGGTGGAATATGCCTGTAATCCCAGTAAGTGGGAGGCTGAGACAGGAAGATTACAGGTTTGAGGACAGCTTCAGCAAATAGCAAGACTCTCAGCAACCTTGCAAGAACCATTTTTCAAAATAAAAATAAAATACTACTGAGGATGTAGCTGAGAGGTAGAATAGCTCTGGATTAAATCCCCAGTCCCACAAACAATAAAAGTAAATAAATAAATAAAAATTAAAAATTGTGCAAGTTAAATACTTCAAACATGTCTTGCTGTAGGGAGTATACAATTATGAAATTATGTCATTACATTTTCCTAAGCCCCCTATAGTAATGTTCTATGCAAAAAATAGAGATAAGCTAAATGTCAATGTGTATAACAAATTTCATGCAGAGATTGGAGAACTTTTTTGCCTGAATTTGGGGAAACTATGTCTTATGACATCAACTCAGAACCAAAGTTAGATATTATTGTTGATATTGGTGACAACAGAAGACTTTTAGAGTAAAATTCAGTTCAAACAAAAATATTTATAGTGGATGTAATTAGAAGAATAATTTACTCATAGCAAAAAAGAAAGCTCAGCATTGATTTGGAAGTAGAAGCTCTGCCAACCCAGGTAAGGAGCAGAGGAAGAGCTTGCCCCTCCCGCCCCATCTCCTTCCTAGGCTTCTGCCCTCTGCACTTATGGCTCAGTCTCAGTTGTCAGAGCCTGAGTTTCCTATCACTGCCTTCCACTGTTCAATAGTACCTACTCTAAACACTTCTCTACTTTACTCCCCAACTCTAGAGTACCTTAAAGTTCCCCAAAGTGATGACCTAGAAAACATTTCTCTATCCCTTCTCCCCAACAAAACTTACTAAGTTTTATCCAGGCCCCATTAAGTCCCAAGGGCTAACAGATGCACTTCTATTCTCATGGAGGTGCTAGTGGATGCTTTAATGTGTTCTCTGCTCCTATTCCTTAGAGCTGCCCTAACACTGACATTGTCCATGCTTTAGAAAGAGGTGGAACAAGAAGTAGAAATTTTAGGCAGCTTTCCTAGAAGAAGAGAGATTAGAGGTAAGGGCTTTCTTAGAAAGACCCTTTTAAGCTGGGAGTGGTGGCACACACCTGTGGCATACACACTCAGTACTTGGGAGGCTGAGACAGGAGGATAGGAGGTTTGAGGCCAACCTCAGCAATTTAGCAAGGCCCTGTTTTTAAAAAATAAAATAAAATAGGGCTGGGGGTGTATCTCAGAGGTAGAATACCCCTTGGTTCAATCCCCAGTACAAATAAATAAATAAATAAATAAA
>PVLC010001397.1:66898-103545 GCA_004027655.1 Graphiurus murinus
TGTAATCCCAGCATTCGGGAGGCTGAGACCGGAGGATCCAGGTTCGCGACCAGCCTCAGCTACCTAGTGAGGCACTCCGCAACTTAGTGAGACTCGGTTTCAAAATAAAGAATAAAAAATAGGGCTGGGGGTGTAGCTCGGAGGTAGAATGCCCCTGAGTTCAATCCCCGGTACCGCAAAAAAAAAAAAAAAAAAAAAATTAGAATTTTCTGATAATATGTCTTACTCCAAAGAAAAATTAAGCTTTTGTAATTAATATTTAAATTTTGGGCATTGATTTAAATAAAAATATGCAAATCCAAGGGAAATGTATAGAGACTCTCTTAGGGTTCTGTTTTGTATCGTGTGAAATGAAAGGAATATCTGGTATGTATCCAACTAATTTGATCCAGTAAAAGCAGCCAATTTGATAGTTAAAGACTCTTCAATACAGGCACAGTGGTGCAGGCCTGTAATTTCAGTACTTGGGAGGTTAAGACAAGAGGATCACAGGTTGGAGGCCAGCCTCAACAACTTAGCAAGACTCTCAGCAACTTAGTGAGACCCTCTTTCAAAATAAAAAAATAAAAAGGGTTGGGGGTGTAGTTTGGAGCTGGAATGTCTCTGGATTCAATCCCTAGTACCAAAAAACAAAAGAAAACAAAACAAAAAAATCATAACTCTCAACACTCTTTTACTGTTTTTGAGGGACTCTAAGTTATCTGGTTTAGTCCTATAATAAGCAAATAAATCATTTTACCCCAAACATCTACATTATTATGTATGGTATATTATTTTAAATTAGAATTACTGGGCACAATGTTTATCTATGAATGAAATTTACTTTGTTTCAAAACCTTCACTCTTGGGTATTACTTTTTGCATGAAAAATGATCTTAGGGACTTATCATTTCACAGTTTGATATATACATTTAAAATAATTATAGGCAACTGTAGGGCATTAAGGAGCAGTGACACACTGGGTGGGCTGTCATGTCATTTCTAATATGTCCAATGTGAAATGGAGATGGACTCAATTATGAAAAACAATTTCAATGCAAACATACATTTGGTGAACTTGGAATGCTGCTGGGATGGGAGGTTTCTAAAGTGAAACAGAATCGTCTATTACAAATCAGTGATTTCTTCGATAATCTTTGTATCAGCATACGTATCAGAATCAAAGGAAATAGGGTAATGTGTGCTTGTATCTGGAACATATTAAACTATTGCAGTAGAACAATGCACATCTGCATATGAGATTAGTCTTGCCTTAACTTCCCTTGAATGGCTGTGTATATGAGGAAGTGTTTGAAAAAACCTACTGCTTACTTTATCCTTCTTAATCGAGGAGGGGCGGTGGTAGAGAGTTAGTTTTACCATTCAATAGTCTACCTCAAACTTTAAAGAAAGAATTTGCACAACCAATCAACGAGTGTTTGTGAAACAGTCATTCTATAAAGAAGACAAGGCATACAATCTCCATAAATGGGCAAATAGTATGTAAGTACATGGAATGTTACATAGCTATAAAGGAGATAAATGGATACTTGTTTAGGGTAAAATGCTATACATGTTAAAAGGCAGTAACTTTTATTTGCTTCTAATGAAATATCTCTGGAAAAGTACATAGGAAACTAACAATATTGGTTGCTTCCAGAAAGGAATCTAGTTGATTGAAGTACAGATTTGGGGGAGAGAGAATTTTCACATTCACTTTTGGACTTCTTGAATTGTGAACATGGAGAATATTTTACAAAACTATTCTAAAACTAATAAAATAAAATAAGTACATACTCAATTTCCAATAATATTCAAATGGATACCATTACACCTTGTAATTCTATGTGGGCCCTAACAAAGAAATGGGAATCTGGACTGACTATTAAAGGATGGATAATATTTAGACAGACTGAGAGGAGGGGGAAGCACCTAGGCAGGGTAATTTACATTAAGCAAAAGTTCAAGGAAGGAAAACATAAGGCATTTGTAGTCTTGGTAAGTAGAAGCACCATAAGTAATCTGAGGGGTATTTCTGGAGATATTAAGGTGCAGATTATGAAAAGCCTTGAAGGCCAGATAAGCAGAGAGAAGCCCTCAAGTGGCTTTTTGAACGGGGAAAAATTAGTCTCCTAAGAATGCTCAGTGTGGATTGGGCTGGAGTTGGAGTCCAACATAATATTCCTGATAAGGAAGCTGTGGTGTAGGTGGTGGGTTAGTTTGTAAGAGTTGGAGGAATGAGACTGAGACAAAGAAATTGAAAGATGAGGAGAACCAGTATTCTGGAGGGTCCCCAAACACAGTTATCATTATCAACACTAGATTTTCAAGGGTCAAAGAAGAGTGAGACTTGAGAAAATGTTATTTTATTTATTGACTTGCAAGTAGTTCTTGAGAAAATATATACCATATATTTTCGGTGAATGTACATTTATATGAGAATGGAGGGGCACAAAATTTTCAGGAATTACAATGGAAATGGTAAAAAAAAAAAAAAAAAAAGAAACACCATTAAAATGAAATAATTCAGCTGGGCTCAGTGGTACACACCTGTAACAGTACTTGGGAGGCTGAGACAGGAATCTGGCAGGTTTGAGGCCAGTCTCAGCGACTTAACTTAGACCCTGTTTCAAAATAAAAAATAAAATAGGACTGGGGATGTAGCTCAAAGGGAGAATGTCCCTGAGTTCAATCCTTAGTACCAAAACAAACAAAAATTCAGTATAATCAATGTTTTTGAATGTCTAATCTGTGCCAGCATCCATGTTAGACACTGGAGATATAGCCGGGAACAAGACAGACTTAACCCCTACCTTTATGGAGTTGATCTCTGGTGAATGTGAACATTAAGCAAGTAACTCACAAAGAGGATCTGGATTACTAGCCATGGAAGGAGAAGAATGGGTGTCGGGAAATTGATAGGCATGAAAGGGATAGAAATTGAAGAGTAGCAAGAGGAATGTGGTAGGGACACGTGAAACAAACTTTTTCCAACTAGATCCAGGTGTCTTTGAGACCTATTGGAAAGAGTCTGGGGTAAGGGAAAGAGCAAGTCACTGAGGAGACAAGAGAAGAAGGAATGGAGTGCTGGTGGAGAGGCTTACTCCTGGAGAAAGCGACTGTTTTAGGTAGACAGGAAGAGAAGAAACTATCCTGTGGAGGGAATGCTGTTTGGAGGTTGGGAGAAGGAAAGCAGAGAATATTGGCATCTGGGCCCTTCCTCCTCAGAGCCCTGCTGAATCTGGAGCCCTCTGGGTTTGCAGTAGCCAATTGGGGAGTATTTTGAGACTAATTGGCTCCGATCTACCTCAAGGTCACAGGCTGCCCTATTAACCCCGAGTCAACTCAAGGGGTGGTGTGGCAAATGCTTGGTAAGTCATGTAGAGCCTTGGAGTGGCGGAATACTTGCTGCATATCCACAGAAATCCGTCACTACTCATTTGAAAACCCTCCCCCAGCATGCCCTAAGGGGAAATCTTTCAAATCAATAGGAGTTTGTTCAAGGCATTTATTTCTTTTCCATATTATGTGAAAGTAGAATGTATTATTTACTTACATATGTAAAGCTCTCGCCTTGTAAGCAATCCTTGTGTGATAACTCGTAATTATTTTAAGAAGGACCAGTCCTTGTGTGATAACTCGTAATTATTTTAAGAAGATTTCTTTTTCCCCAGATAGATTGGGAATCTCTTTAAAATCCTGAGATACTCATGTGATCTGGGGGGTCATAGACCTCCAGATGAAAAGATGTGATTAAAAAGAGGAAATGGTAGCTGGGCCTGGTGGTGCACACCTTTAATCTCAGTACTTGGGAGGCTGAGGCAGGAGGATGGCAGGTTTTAAGTCATTCTCAGCAACTTAGTGAGGCTCTGAGCAAACTAGTGAGATTCTGTTTCCAAAAATAGGGCAGGGGCTATAGCTCAGAGGTAGAATGTCCATGGGTTCAATTTCTAGCACCACAAAAATACATACACACACACACACACACACAAGCACATGTATACATACATACATACATACACAATAGATACATAGAAATAAGGTTGTGGGTATAATTCAGAGGTGGAATGTCCCTGGGTTCAGTCTCCGGTATTACACACACACACACACACACACACACACACACACACACACACGGAAATGATTGAGAGTTCATCCCATGCTGTCTGTCCCAGGTGTTTTAGAAGGATATGAATTCAGAAGATGTAGAAATTTGGGTACCTGAAGCAGGAGTAAGTCCAGTTTCAGATGAAAAGCAGTGGAAATGGGAAAAAGCTTCTGTGACTGATCTTGCTGAGCAATAGAGGAAACTGGTGGATCTGCAGGACAGAGCTAATGTCTGCTCTGGGGCAGCCAGGAAAGGAAAAGGCCAGATAAGCAGCCAGATGTCTGAAGACCGCGGCCGCCTCCTTCATGGAGCACTTCTCTGCCAACCAGAGGAACCCCCACCTCTCAGTAGACCTGGGGGAGGAAGGATATGAATCCAAAGCCTTGTACATGATAATCAAGATTTACACTAGATTTAACACATTTAATAGTTTTGGGAGTGTAATCCAGATTGGAGTACCCAGAGAAAGGACAACTTCCGGCTGGAGACTTGATGGTATAAATCAAGCAGTTCCCTGGGAACACAGTGTTGATAGGGCCATTGTAATTCATGAAGAGATGTTTTAATGAGAAAAGGCTACACATTCTGCTGAATGTTGTATAGTTCCCGCAGAAATATCTCTTTGTTTTCTAGTTGCGAATGCATTGCCATTTTACTACACAGCTTTGCCTATCATTTTATAGCGTGAAAAATTGCAGTTAAGTATAAAGATTTACAATGATTTAAAAAGAGATCTAATTATGCTATGGCTGCCTTTTACAGAGCGTCAGAAATCAGTTTGCCCTCATTATTTTTTTTTTTAAATTAAATCTGTCTATCAGATAACCTAACCCTTTAAAGCCATATATCCTATTTTAATTAAAAAAAAATTCTGGTTGTGATCATTGAATAGAATTAAACTCCCATGTAAAATATGGGAAGAAAGGAGGTAAGGGGAGGTCATCTAGTGTTACCTGATAAAAGGAGACAGTAATATTTAAAATGAGGTAAGTGTTGCCCCGATTTATGATGTATTTTATCTGCGGGAGAAACCATACTTTATCGTGTTGCCATTCAGCTTGAATCGTCAGCTGTATATCTTTGACTTTTTGAATGTAACTGTTGAAAGGAAAAGACTTTCAGAGATGTGAGCTATGAGACAGATCAAAAGCTTAAAGCAATTTTGCTTTGCTAGTTCAAATATATTTTTATTGAAACATATTTTGTTGTCATACATGCATAAATATTATATAGTATCAGTCAAAGGGGCTGAAGGTTCCTGAGAGGCTGGGTGTTGTTAACAGCAAAGTAAAAATTCAAATATTCCTGTAAATTCCTTAATCTCAAACTCTGCTTTATAGGGTTTTCTTTTTCGTTAAAATCAAATTTTTTCAGTATCAGTTCTTTTCTCTCAGTAATGTCCACTGTAGAAAATAGAAATAAATTCATGATGTGAGATTCAAAGACTAAATTTAGAAGTAAACTTAATAAATAATAATCTTTATTAGATATCAGAAAGCACTATTAGAGTGTTTTAGGGAGCTAGTGATAATTCCATATCCTATATAAATGAATATTCTTAATCTATACTGTTCATTTTTAGTTTTAGCTTATTCTTTTTGTCATTATGTTTGTATCCCTTAGCACTGTAAAGAGTAATGAAATAAAGTTTGTGAATTATACTTTGCTTAAAGCTTATTCTATACATAGTTATATAATCATTTATTAATTTGAGTTCGGTCTATTTTTTAAATTCAGCTTCAGATTTCCTTAGTATATTAATATTTCCTTCCTTTTAAGTATTTTTAAAATACTGGAATAGATTAAAATTCTAAATTTCAAATGATCAGAATAGATTTTATAATTTTTAGCATTCTTGCTTTCAGGAGTTGATTTTAGATTAGAATGGAATAGTAAAAATAAGTCCCTACAAAAGTAACTAAATCTATAAAGAATAGGGTAGGAAGAGCAATACTACAATCCGAAAACAAAAGAGAATTTAATTCCTTAAACAGTTTGTGAAAAATTTTCCCAAAGCACTTATATTTTTTAATTTAAGAATATTCAGTAGAAAAAATGTGTGAGACCAAGAGGAGATCTCTTACTGCTTATTCTGTATTTTTAAATTCTATTGTCACTTCATTTTAGTTTTTAAAGGTTACAGTTAATAAAGTAATCACAGTTAATTAGATTTTCCTGTGTCTCCTTAACCAACCATATTCTTAAGAATAAAAGCCTAGGATGTATTCTCGTCATGTCATCTTTGGTATGCTCAATACCATTAATGATTTGAGGTTTAGGAAGCGGGAAAAGAATTAGGGCTCATAAATTCAGTATATTGATCCTCTCTCCAAAAGGTATGGACTCTTATAAAATATAGATTTCCTTATTGCTGTGTTCTCACCTTTCTGTAAAACGATGAAGCGGCATAGATTTTCTTAAGATGCTCTAATAAGAAATAAAGCAGTCTAGTGTTTTGAGATGGTGTAGCAATTTCTACAAGGAACTTGGAAACTCATATAATTCCTATGATTATTTAAAGAACCAGAGCTTGAAGGTTCTGATGCCTTGTATATCTTACCCAGGCTTTATTAGAATGTTTACAAAAGTACTCACTTCATAACTCATATCCTCTCTTAAAGCAGTAACTATAAAGCAGCAAACATATGACAGATGTGTGTCTGTGTGTCTTTTCTGCCTTGTTTAGGCTTTATGGAAAGTTTTTCATTTTTAATAGAAAATCATTAGTGAAGGATCATTTCACATTAACATACATTCTTTCTTTTGTGTTTTTAAAGCTTGCTTAAATACTGTATTTTCATTAAGTTCATGAGAAAAAAATATTATGTTAAGTTTCTGTATTTAATTTAGGCCACTCCATGCTAAAGTCACATTTACTGTAGCTTATGGTAATAAAAGACCTTTAAACATTCTCACCATATTTTAGACTTTGCTATTTCAAAGACTTGTTTTTTTAAAATTCCCCCCTTTTAAAATACTTCAGCAAGGTGAAGATCCTATTGAATAGAGGTTTTAAGAACTGAAAAGCATCTTATGAAAACTTTTAGAAAAAAAAGTCTCAGAATTTCTTCCATCTAAACAGAGAGAATTCTTATAGTTGATGTAAGTATCCTGGATATAATGAATAAAAACAACACATGAGGATAGAGTAGATGCTAAAACAAATGGTGAATACTAGGCTTTTTAATTTTAAAAATCCACTATTAAGAGTAAATTTAGTTATTTATGGTATTTCCTAAATATCTCTTCTGTGATGGATGGCGCATTACATATTTTAATTTAATTTTATTAATATTAATTTTTATTGTTTTTCTTTTTAGGCAATATGCATTAACTATTTTAATTTTAAAACATAAAAAACACCACCAACTATTTTGATTTGTTTTTCAGAAAGGAGTTGAATGGATCACATATGCTAAAATTGCTCTAATTTATGTTCCCATTTATCCAATGATTGATCTAAATAACAATTAATAAGTTCCACTAATTAGCACTATTAGTAGAACTAGTAACAATTCAGAGAAAAGTGAATTTATTAAATAGTTCTCATGAAGAACTTATTTTGTGAAAAGGTTTGAGTCCCCACTTCAAAGAAAGGAATAGAAATTAAAAATGAGAGATTTCTACACTGTGTTTTCAATCTTGGGATATAGCACGTATTCTTTCCCAGAAAAAAAACTTTTCTGTTAATTATATTGGTTGTGTGTTAAGTTCTAATGTGAACTATACTATCTCATTATGGTATATATTACAATATAATACCCTAACATCTATTTATGTATTTTAACATTTTGATTTAATTGGATTATTCTGACTCTCTCTGAGCATAGTAAAATTTAAAATACCTTATCATAACCATTTCTTAAAACATATGATTTTGACTTTGGAAAGTTCAACTTTGCTCTGTTTTTTCATCTCAGTTTTTCTCTTCATTCTCTATTTTCCAGGAAAGATATTTTTCACTTTTATTTATAGGCTTTTGCTTTTCACCTCCTTCTTAAGGTTTTCCCAATAAATGGCCATGGATATTATGTAATATTCTAGTTTACATTCTGTTTTGGCAGCTGCTTAATGATTTAAGAAGCTTTCCTTAACTTTTTCTAATAAGTTCATTAAAGAATTAACTAAGCCCTCCAGACTTTTGATAACTTGTTAATACAAGTACCAGAGAATAACATTTCCTTCTAAATAATAAATTTTGGCAATAAAATAATAATATAGTTGAAGTGATATTAATGATCACATCAGTGTATTTCATTACTAATTTATAATATTGCTTTGAAGTATTTTTCTTAGCAATTTTAGTTTCATATATTTAGCAGAAATACAACTCAGTTAAAATATATACACTGACGGACTTATCTGATGATAACTAAGTTAAAAATTTTCCATCAGCAAAAGTTAGATCTTCACTTACCCTAATGGATCCTTTGTGAATAACCAAAAGAAAATAAATGAGAAACGGAACCAAAGAAAATTACTAAAACACACCTGCTTCCAAAGAATAACCTCCAATACTTCTGCTGAATGATTTAAAGCTTGAAGTCATTATATTTTAAAAATTAATAAAAACAAAGAAACATTCCCATTTTTATCTATCTATACATATATTTTATCTGTGTCTGTCCATTCATCTATCCATCCATCACCTATCTTGCCATTTATCAAAATCAATCACTTACTAATATGAAAAAATTATTCAAGTTATAAATGTCCTGAGCCACATTTAAGAGAAATATTACACTATGACCTCATAATTTCAAATTATTTTTAAAAAAGCAAAAATGCTTCTATTTTAAAATCATATTAAATTAATCTAATTAAATCTGTCATGTAAACTTTTTACTAGCCAGTATAAAATAGTTGCAATAACTATGGTTCAAATTAAATTATTATTAAATTTTTAATTACCACCTGATGTCAAAATAAAATTTCAAGTCTAAGTGACACAAAAGAAAAAGTTAACCTGAAGCTAACCAATTGATTGATTACAGAATTTATTGTGTTTTCCCTAGAAATCAAAGCCATCTTGTTGACTATGCTATTTTACTATTACGTATATTTTCTATTATTAGACTTAGATATTTTATAAAGGATGGCATTTTATGAATTGAGATAAATCTTCAGTAAAAGACAGAAGACATTTTCAACTTAACTCTCTTAAGTAGTGTGAAACAACTGCAAATTGTATTACCATTTTGAATTCTGATGATATACTATTTTGTCACACACACACACACACACACACACACACACACACACAAATCTAAGCCTTCCTTCCCCCTACATTACTATAGCTCTTCTGTGAGAAGACAGGACTGTGAAAATCTGCAATGGCTTTCAATGTGACTTGATGAATAGCAAGAGAGCTTAGTGGAAATGTTGAACTCCTTCATGATTAAAAAGCAAACCTTTAATGTAGTTTTTGTTTACCATGTCATAAGTGCAGCGTTGGAAGTCACTGCCAAAGAGTCATTGGAACAGGCATCAGTAAGGCAATGTCAGCCAGCCAATGCTTTGAAAATGATTCAGTTCCTCTAGCCTTATGACTAAAATAATATCCAGTGGCTCCAGCCCCAAGCCTGGTTAATGCATCTGTCCAGAACACATAATTACTCGGTCATAACATTCCCCCGGCCACCAGCCAACAAACCAATCAGCATTTCTTACTAACTCACCAGAATTTTTGCTGTGTCAAACTGTTTGATCTTTAGGTAGTAAAAAATGCAAAAAATGGAAGGACACTGCACTGGAAGGTTTTAATTTAGAATAGTTTCTCATGGAAATTAAATTTGAAGAGAAACATGTTTTTGTTGTCATGACTGAAGTTGAAATTTTAATTTGGTATCCCTTTGCATATTGTGCAGTTTGGTTTTTAAACCACAAGCTAATGTTTTAGTGAGGAAATACTTTAAGAACAAAACAGTGATGAATATATCTCCAGTTACTATTTGTTTCTAAAATATTAACAAATATAGCGACAAAACATTATCTTTCTTGTTAATGTAAATATACTGTATGTGCATGTATTGATGTGCATATATGTATATAGAATTTCTCATATCACTTTCTTGGAGTGATTAAAAAGCATACACATGTGTGTATGGGTATATTACAGGATTTACACAATCTTGTTATATTTGAATAATTGGTAATAAGATCCTTGAGATAATTCTAGATTAAATTACATTATTTTGCCTTGTTTTCCACAGAATCGTCTAAAATTGATTTAAAATGGAAGTTAGGTATTATTTTTATGAGGTGAAATTTCACTGAGTATGTGAAATTTGAGCTTGGTTATAAAGAATAAATAGATTTAAGTCACCAGAGGAAAGGTGGAAGAACACTGGAAATAGAGAAGTATGTGAAAAGAAGTGTAAGTGTGAAAGAAAATGATATACTCAGGAATGTTTACGATAGTTGAGTGTAAAGGATTCATGGGAGAGTAATGTGAGACAAGGTTGCAATGGTAGTCAAGTTTCAAGTCATCTTACTATATAAAATAGAAACACAAGTACTCTGCCTGGTCATTTAAAAAAGTGACATAGACATGGGAGTAGTGGCGCATGCCTGTAGTCCCAGTACTTGGGAGGCTGAGACGGGAGAATTGCTAGGTTGAAGCCATCCTCAACAATTTAGCAAGACCCTGATTCTAAATACAAATAAAAAGGGCTGGGGGTTGAGCCAGGTGTGGTGGCGCATGCTTGTAATCCCAGTACTTGGGGGGCTAAGACAGGAGGCTCTGGGTTCATGGCCAGCCTCAGCTACTTAGTGAGGTCCTCCAAAACTGAGTGAGACCCTGTTTCAAAATAAAGAATACAAAATAGGGCTGGGGATATAGCTTGAAGGCAGAATACCCCTGTGTTCAATCCCTAGTAACACACACACACACACTGACTTGGGAATACTTCAAGGGGTTAATTTATGGACCCATGAAAATATTTTCTCTATTATGTATCTCCCCTCAACTTTACTTCCACCTCTCTCAAATTGAGAAGACAATAAAATCAATGGCTCATATTTCTGGCTTCATGTCTGGTATGAATAGAAAAAAGTATAGAACTACTTGTTTCTACAAACACTGAACTTCACATAGCATCACTCATTAATCTCTGGCCCACACTGACCTGCAAGGGCCTGGAGTGAAAATAAAAGAAGACATCATGTAACGAATTATCTCCCAAACAGCTATATTTTTTTCCTAGATGCCAAAGCCATCATGTTGACCAAGAGCACCCAAGGAGAAACATAGTCAATGTGCTTTTGAGCTCAAGAAGGGAGAATTAGACATCTACATGTATTTACATATAAACAAAGACTCTTTTCTCTCTGTCCTGCGTCATCATGTGTTTGTCTGTGGACATTCACATTTATAGTTTAGGGACTGGTCTTTCATTTCCTAATAACAGTGTTATTCACAGGTCAAATATTTTGAAGTATTGCCAAGGTACTGTGATAACACACAGAGATCATCTTTAAGACACAAGCGCTTTCTTTACTTTAGTGAGTGAATGTTCTTCTAAGTTTCAAGGTGACTTGAACTTCCACGAATGTTAATACAGTTAGATCCTAAAAGGCAATGTGATTCTATGCAGAGGAAGCAGAGTGCTGAGGCTGCTGCTGGAGCTGTAAATCTGCATTTTTATGACCAACTAGATCCTTACACGTGGATCTAGTTTCGAAAGGAAACTTGTTTGAAGGATGGATGTAACACAGTGATAAATAAATTTAATAAATGATTTTATCTTATATAGAAGAAGGCATCATGCTCATGAATTATTACTTCTGCTATTAATAAATTCAGTAGAGTGACTTCTGGGAATTGACATCAAACATGGAGGTAATGAAATCCATCTTCTAAGCCAGTACTGCCCAACAATGACAGAGGGACAGTGTATATGTAGCTTTGAGATTCACAGTGGTTTAATACCTACTGGAGAATGAGTAAAAAGAAACGAATGCAATTAGAAATTAATTTAAATAACATTTTATTTAAGCCAATATTCTAATATTATTTCAACAGTTAACCAATAAAATTAATATATTTGTCTTCTTTTAAAAATCTTAATTTCTCTAAATTCAGTGTGTATTTGATCTTCATAGCATATCTCAATTCAGATTAGCCATATTCCAAGTGCTCATTAGCCACTGTGGGCTACCATATTGAACAGCAGAACTTGAAAGTAAAAGCAACTGAACACTTAATTATGATATGCTAATTTGGAAAGAAACTGGCATATGCTTCTATGTTTTAGTCTTTGGGTAGCAAAATCAGAAAGACATTACCACAGAAGTCTTTTATCAGACATATAAGTCATTTACATTTTTAGTTAAGTTTTAGACTCTTTATTTCTTCTTGAATCTCAGTTTCCTTGAGCGATAAATTTTCTTCAGGCCAAATAATATTTTTAAAGCATGTAAGCTTTATGAAGGTGAGAATTTTATATCTTTTACTTCCTGATTTGTAGCTCCTAAAATAGTGCTGCTTTAATTATGAAAATACTAAAGTTGTCAGATTTTTTACGGAAGTGAATGACTACATATTTAGAATCCATTTTCAGATCAAATGGATTCCAAAAATATTTCCTACTTGTGACTTAAATATCACTATTGATTTAGAGGCATTTTGCTAAATAGGATATTTTAATTATGTTTCTAAGTAAAAAAAAGATAAAGTCAATTAAACTTAATATGACAGTACTGCTTTCCTTGATTCAGGCAAGCAAATTAATTTTTTAATTTGGCAATATTTTACAATTTATTTCAATGACTTAGGTAGAAAATCAGGGTGGATAGCCTAGGTAAACTAATTAAATAATGTATTATTTTTGGGGATGATGAAAAAAATATTGAACAAGGAATTGCTATTAACCATCTACTGTTAGTATTCGTATATCTCTACTATCTTTCTATATTGGTTCATTAACTTTGATAATTAATATAAATTAACAGATGTGTTACCTATTAGTTATAGTAACAATATCACTTTTTATATCTTCTTAAATTTAATACTGTACTAGATTTTTAAAGCTTCCCATACTTTCTTAAATTATGGCCAACATGTGAGTATTTCTTGCACATTTATGACTCAAATTTTAGTACTGCACACATTTTAAAAATTTCTGATACTTATTCCTTTTGTTTCTGAACTCCTCACGGAAACAACTACAGGCTCTCTTTGAAGTTAAGGGTGAGGATGACATTGTTCATATTATGAAAGAAGTAATGCTAAATGGGGATATAAGCACAGCAGAAATGTCCTAAAAACAATCTTTGGTAGAGAATAGAAGTGGTAAAAGATACTGGAAAGCATTTGCCTTATCTGGATACCCTGCCCTAGATCTCGTTACAGTAGTAGGAAATACTAGTAAGACCAATAAACTAAATAAAATAGAAATGTAAAAGGAAATATAAAACTCTGGACAGGTATGATAGTTAGTGGTCAAGACTCTAAGTTCTGAAGTTGGATCCCAGCCCTAGTATTAACTCATGATCCTCAATGAGCAGTTTTTCTAGAAGTAAAAGCTGGGTTAAGAGTAGTATCAACCAACTGGACTACCAAGAAGACTAAAAGAGGTAATCCTTGCAAAGTACTTCTCACAGCTTCTGGCAGACGGCAAATTCTCACTACATCTTTGCTATGATTACCATTTTGAATTCTAATAGGCTAATCATCTATATCAAAATATCTTCTGGTAAGCAGAAGTCTTTAATCAATATTGCACATGTGTTTATGGAGGGCCTACAAAGTTTGCAGAATCCCAGTCACAAGCATTCCTCATATGGCTGATAGTGGCTGTCTAAGCCACAGTTCCCTAAAAACAGAGCTCAAGGCAAAAGCAGATGTGCTAATGCTCTGTGGGTGAGTGCAACCCATAAATGTAGGCATGAGAGCAAAGGTGAGGGACATCAAATATGAGGGAGCACATAATTGTGCTGGATGCAGCTGGGTGATGAGCTGAGCCCTCATTTTCATTAGATATCTCCAGTGCACATTTACGAAGCTACTGAGTAGAGGAAGAGTAGACCTTGTCTATCAGCCTTCCAACTGTTCAGAATTTATCTTTACTATTAAGGGCCCCTGTCTGATGTCTTGGTACACTGCTTCTCAGTAACAAGGAATCCCCAGGACCAGAGCAAGTGGTGCTCATTGAGGAGGGTGAGCTAATGCTCCTGAAGAACAAGAGAAAATGGGGAAACTGCCACAGCAACTCCCTTCATCTCCAGAAAAGGGAAGTTTACCTTTCAGAAAGCAGACGAGTGCATGGAGTTGGGGTGTTGCATAAGCTGACTCTGATATACACACATGCTCAGGGAGCTCAGTTAAGGGAAACAGAACTGAGAATTCCTAGACTAACCCAATTCCAACATTTCTCTTCTAAATTAGCTATGCCTGGAAGCCATCAAGTTTCTCTATCTAAGGCACTTGTGGATGGACTCTCTGGGAGCATCACCATTAGACTCCAAGAAATCTCCTACTATAATCCATCTCCAGTCTTCGAATACCATTTCATTCTCTGTCAAATGAATGGGCAAAATAACAAATAACTAAACACAAACAAAAGCAATCAGCAGAGACAAGCTATAATAGTATAGTAAGAAACATGCTACACATGGAGATAAGAAGCTTGTCAATTATTGTTTTCAAAACGATGTCAAAAATTGCTCATATAGAGTAATATTTAGACTAAAAGTGTCTTTAGCGCTTCTGTACAAGTTAGTATTTGACATACACTTTGCTGAGATGCCATGATTTCTAGACACAAACCAGAGCTACTTTGAGCATATAGCACATAGCTGAAAAATACATATTTTACTTAAAAAAAAAAGAAAATAATTTAAAAAAATTTTTGTGTGTGGTGCTAGGAATCAAATCCAGGGACAGGCACATGCTAACCAAGCACTCTACTATTAAGCTACCCTCCCAATCCTAATTAAAAAAAAAAAAACTTAATAAATGTATTTTTAAAAATTTGAATGGAAAGAGAAGTGAATGGGATGAAAATATGATTTTTTAAAAGATGACACCTAAAAGAAAATTCTACTTCACTCTAGGAGTTCTACTTTAGTCTATTAGATCAGCTTCAAGAAAAGGCGTATAAATGGCCGCTGTAATGAGGTATTTGATCATAAAATGGATGAAAATAATATCAGTTTTAGGAATCATAAAGAAATTAAAATGAATGGTCAAGTAGATAACCTGGAGTAGGTCTCTGCTATGTACTAGAAAAACTACATAAAACAGGATATTAAGCATCGAAGAGCTAACCAGTTAATGAAGTTATTGGCTCAGGATTTTGGAGTCTGAAACAACCAGAAACAGGAGCCCAGCTGTGTTAACACTTTTACCTGTTGTGTGGCTGTGATTTCCTTAATTTAGAGAAGGGAGAGAAATTGAATAGTGCTTTTGGCTGAGAGAACAGAAACAGTCCAGAGCCTGCCACAGGGGTTTCCAGTTGAATCCCTCTTCTTTAGGTTGGGACTCTGAGGAATGCTCCTTCAGTTGATAGGATATAATAACCGAGAAGGCTTCACATTTTAGATGAGAACTGAATTCTATTCTCTGAAGATTCTAGGACAGAAAATACAATTACTAAAATTAGAAGCTGAGTAGATGTGTTCTACACTAAATTTAAAATGGTTGAAGAAAGAACTAGTGAACTGAGATGTAAGTTTAAATAAAAAATTCAGAATGAAGCATGGAGAGAATCTAAAGGACAAAAAATACATAATAGAAAATCAGAATTATAGAAGGATATAATAAAAAATATAATGGAATCGCATAAAAAGAATAGAGAATGGAATGGTATATTTAAAGAGAAAAATCACTGAAAATGTTCCCAAGCTGTTTGAAAACATCAAGCCATATATTTAAAAAGCCATATGAAGCACAAAGAGAAAAAAATTAAAGAAAAATTAACACCAACTCACACCATAGTAAAGTTGATTTTAAAAACAATGCTAAGCCAGGCTTTATGGCCCACACTTGTATTCCTGCCTACTTGGAAGGCTAAGATGGGAGCATTGCAAATTCAAGGCCAGCTCTAGCAACTTAGCAAGACCTTCTTACATGATAAAAAATTTAAAGGGTTGGGAATATAGATCAGTGGTGAGATGCCCCTGAGTTCAATCCCAGGTAACACACACACACACACACACACACACACACACACACACACACACACACCCCTCATGCTGAAAAGCAATCCAAGCAGATAATCTTGAAAAGAAAAAAAAGAAAAAGTAACCAGATTACTTTCAAAGGAGCAACAATTAGGCTGACAACTGACTCCTCAACCAGAAAAATAGGGGCAGAAAAAAATACCCAAACAAAATAAGAACCACAAATTTAAAATGACACAAAACAAAAAAGCAGAATGCTATACTTGAGTATTTATATAAAATAATGATCTGACTTAGGAGATAATTCAGAATAATATAATTCTAATGGTGATTAGAATTATATGCATTGCAAAGATACCTTCTAAAACGAAGAGGAAATTAAGACCTCTTCAGACAAACAAAAACTGAGAAAATTTGTCTACATTCTACTAAGGGAAATAAATAAAAATAAAATAAAATATGGTCTGTCTTCTTATGTATCCATGTTGAAATTAGATTGCCATGTGCTGGTGTTGGGAAGTGGGGCCTTTGAGAGATGATTTGGTCATTCAGAAGGATTAATGTCTTTCTCAAGGGAATGGCTTAATTCTTGCAGTAGTAAATGAATTTTCACTTTCACAGGATTGGATTAGTTAGTGGGATATTATTATTCAATGACCACATAAAACAAGTTGGACAGATTTAGTGTTAATTTGTCTCTCAGATTAATCAAAGTAGTGAATCAAGTGACATACTCATACCAGAAAAATTGGAGCAGAAAAAAATACCCAAACAAAATAAGAACCACAAGTTAAAAATGACACAAAACAAGCCGGGCGTGGTGGCGCACGCTTGTAATCCCAGCATTCGGGAGGCTGAGACCAGAGGATCCGGGTTCGCGGCCAGCCTCAGCTACCTAGTGAGGCACTCCGCAACTTAGTGAGACTCGGTTTCAAAATAAAGAATAAAAAAAAAAAAAATAGGGCTGGGGGTATAGCTCGGAGGTAGAATGCCCCTGAGTTCAATCCCCAGTACCACAAAAAAAAAAAAAAAAAAAAAAGACACAAAACAAAAAAGCAGAATGCTATACTTGAGTATTTATATAAAATACTGACTGACCCTTCCTTTTTAAGGAGGGTTGATATTCTTAGCAGACAATTTCTCCATATAGCTCTCATGTTTCTGTAAATCTTGTGAGCAAACACTGATAGTTAGGGTTGTTTTTGTTTTTTTTTTCTGGACGATTTTTAAATGATGTTTTGGTAACTAACAGTCTTGGAAGATAAAAATAGTGTTGCCCTACAGAGCAAATGGAAGGCATGATTATTTCTGATATAAAAAAGATAATGTCTCCCTCTGGTGGAAAAATCAGGCAGGCTCACTGTCTATTATAAAGAATTAGGGTTCCCTGAGCTCAGTTTCTCTCCTGCTATGCAGCACAACATGATGTATCCCAGGGCCGCCTTCTCATCAGCCTAGAGAAAGAGTGAGATCTTATGCTTTGGCTACTGCTTGATGTGAATAATAAAGTCATTTGACTTTGACCCAGGAGTACTTTTGTCTTCTGTCAGTATCAGTGAAATCATTCCAGGTAAATTTGTGAGCTTGCAAATAGGGTTAAACTCTCAGACCCTTCAGAATTCTTGACACATGGCTCTTCCTATGATCCTGAACAGAGATGGGTCCATACTAGACAGCCCACAAGTATTTTTGAACCAATGATTTGCTGTACTGCACTTTCAGCATCCATTTAGGTAGAAAATAGTCAAATGGGTTATGATTCAGCATCTGAACAAATGTTGGTGACATTAATTTGTGACAAGAATGGGATGTATGAACATAGCTTCAGTTATGCAAAAAACACTTTACCATAAAACATGAACTCCTTTGCATTTACTCCTCCTAAACTATCTGTGTGTATAGCACTTGGTTTCCTTTTATTACTGCTTTGGAAGAAGGAATTTGCTGACTACTCGACAAGCTGAAACTTATTTGTGCTCTTGTTATCACTGTCTGCTTCCTTTAAGTCCCTCCCTCAATGTTATTTTGTCAACTGTCTTGTTCTTTCTAGTATTTTTCCGCATCCTGCCAACTGTCCATTTGCTCCTTGTTTTGAAACCATTTACAATTTTTCTCATCTCTGTTATTGCCTCAACCTTCTTTTTCACTGTATGTGTTATTTCCCACTAAATTTCTCAAAAAGTTGGTCTATGCTAGATTCTATTTCCTCTCTCAATATTGACTTAGTTTTCAACGATTTGCCATCTGATTTCTTTGTCCATTATCACAGAAATTATTCTGCAAATACCTATGATCCTTTATTGACTCTTTCCAGAAAATCTTCTTAGAATTCAGGGACATTCTACCTCTGAACTATAACTCCAGACCTATTTTATTCTTTATTTTGAAACAGGGTCCCACTAAGTTGCAGAGGGCTTCACTAAATTGCTGAGGCTGGCCCCAAACTTGTGATCTTCCGGTCTCAGCCTCCCAAGTACTGGGATTACAAGCATGTGCCACCACTCCTGGCTTAAAATGATGCTATTTTTTTTTAAAAAAGAATCCTTTAAAATAAGAATTAGTAAATGGAATGACATTAAATTAAAAAGTTTCTGCTCATCAAAGGAAACCATTAAGAGTCTGAAGAGAAAGCCTACAGAATAGGAAAAGATCTTTTCCAGTTAACCCTCTGATAGAGGACTAGTATCTAGAATATACACTAAAAAAACCCCAATAATCCAGTCAAGAAATGGGCAATTGAATTGAATAGACACTTCACAAAAGAAGAAATACAAATGGTCAATAATTACATGAAAAAATTCTCAACAGCATTAGCAATCAGGGAGATGCAAATAAAAACTAGATGGAGATTCCATCTAACCCCCATCAGAATGCCCATCATCAAGAAGTCAAAAAAGTAATAATTATTGGTGAGGATGTGGGAAAATTGGAACTATTCTGTACTGTTGGTGGGATTGGAAATTAGTTCAGATGCTATGGAGATCAATGTAGAGATTCCTCAGAAAACTGGGAATGGATCCACTATATGATCCAGCTACACCATCCCTGGGTATCTTTCCAAAGGAGTTGAAACCAGTGAACTACAGTAATACAGGCATGTCCATGTTCATAGCACAATTCACAATAGCCAAATTATGGAACCAACCTGGGTGTCCTTCAACAGATGCATATATTACAAAATTACGGGAAATCCACACAGTGGAATTCTACTCAGCAATAAAGAAGAACAAAATTATGTCATTTGCAAGAAAATGGAAGGACTTGGAGAACATTATGTTAAGTGAGGTTGGGCAGTCACAGGAAGTGAAGGGTCACATGTGTTCTTTAATATGTGGGAGCTAGGGAGTAATGGGGATACCAGAAGGACCCCAGATAATGGAGGAGAAATGAAAAGGGGAGCCAGGGAAGTGTTCTAAGGGAAGGGGGTGGGGAAGTGAGGTTCATTGAAGGAATTACTACCATCAGCTTGTGTACATATGTGAAAATACCAATGTCAATCTCAGTACTCTGTATAGGGAAAGGAGGAGATGGGGGGGTAACTGGGAGGGGCAATAAGTGCTGTGTGCATGTATGTCACTGTCAGCATGATTTACGATATGATGTGAGACTATAATGCACCAATAAAAAGCGTGTGTGTGTGTGTGTGTGTGTGTGTGTGTGTGTGTGTGTAAGAATCTTTACCTTCAAGACATTATTTACTGAACTATTTGTGGGTGAAATCACTTAAAGGTTAGGATTTACTTCCAAATATTATAGATGAGAGGAAATAGATGAGGATATAGAAATAACTAGATTGGCTATGAATTTGTAATTGTAGAGAATGGATGATAAGGCACATGGGAGTTTGTTATACTGTTCAATTCTCATATATTTTTTGAAAATTTTTGTAATATACAGTCAAAGAAATAAAAGTTATTTGATGCAAAGCTTATAGCACAGTGTTTTCTGAATAGCATGTGTTCAATAAATTAATTATAATAATCACAAACTTTCCAAAGTAATGGTTAATAATACTCTTTTAAAAATGAATGGCTCTAACTTCTATATTTTTAACAGGATAACAAACAAGTATGTCCCTGCTGTTTTTCAATTTTCGTTGAATAAGAAGTAACTTTTTACTATTTATTCCAGACAGATAAAAGATATAGTATTAACTACTTTTTTTTCATCTTATCATAGCCAAGTCATCTAGTGAGAAGAAGGAAAAAATTTGGCAGTTTCTGAATGTTATGACACCATAGCAACAATTAATTAAAAGCACCTGCAAAATTTTAAGCAAATAAGAATTGTTTTTATTTGCTTAATTAATAAAAAGGAATTCAATAATTGCATGATATATTTTATTTAGCACAATGATAATGACATCTTAACTTTGCTGGCAGAAATACTTAAGTTAGTGTTCCTTTTTTATAACCCACTGTCTTAGTCAGCATTCTCACTGCTCTAATCTAGAGAACTGACCATACGATTATCAACGGTCATTGATATCCAGGCATGAAGGCAGAAAGAAGAGAGAGAGAGAGAGAGAGAGAGAGAGAGAGAGAGAGAGAGAGAGAGAGAGAGAGAAGAGGGGCTCTGCTTCTCACATCACAGAAGCCAGAAACAGAGCAGCACAAGACAGGGACCCACCTTCTCCAGCCACACCCTACTGGCCCTGGCTACCACCCAGATAAGTCCACCAGGATGGATTTATCTACTAATGAAATTATAACTCTCATGACTTAACTACATCAATCCTGAACTCTTCAGGGGTCATTCTACATCTGGCCTTAACACCCACTTTTTTAATACTTTTATTGGTGCATTGTAATTATATATCATAGTGAAATTCAAAGTGATACAAGCATACATGTACACATGTACACATGTACCACTTGCCGTATTTCTCTCCATATCCTTTCATTTTTTTTTTTTTTTATGGTACTGGGGATTGAACTCAGGGGCATTCTACCTCTGAGCTATATCCCCAGCCCTGTTTTTTTTTTTTAATTCTTTATTTTTGAAACAGGGTCTCACTAAGTTACTGAGGGCCTCACTAAGTTGCCAAGGCTGGCCCGAACATGCAATCTTCCTGTCTCAGACTCCCAAGTACTGGAATTACAAGCATGTACCACCATACCCGGCTCCTCCATATCTTTTTCAAAAGAATTAAAGTAGAAATACTATAGTAATACATACATACTCGTGTTTATTGCAACACAATTCACAGTAGCCAAATTATGGAACCAAACTAGGTATGTCTCAACAGATGAACTGATAAAGAAAATGTGGTATATACACACAATGGAACTTTACTCATCCATAAGGAACAAAACTGTGTCATTTGAAGGAAAATGGATGGATCTAGAGAATAGTATAACCCACCTTTACTTGTTCATATGGGGCTTGTGTGCAGCTCTCTGCCAAAGTTGGAATCTAGACATCAGTAAGGACTTTTCAATATTTTGCAGCAGTTTTTGCCTTTCTTTTATGTATACTCATGGAACTCTCTAAATCATTGGGAAGACTGATAAATGGCATGCTTTTTCTCCACCCTTATTGGGTTTTCTGACATATCATAGATTTCTCATTCTCTAAGACAAAACTAAACTGTAAAACACATATTTCCTGTAGAGCCTCACAAATCCTTCTATTTGGAAATTTTCACTTTTTCTCACTGTATGAAAATCAAGCAAATCTCTCATACCCCATGTCCTCCAATGGGCTAGCTCCCTTCAGTGACTTCTGGAAATAATTATCTTTGTACTTCAGAGATGAAAGCTTAGTTAAATATGCGAGAGACCAAGCAGATGTGGCAGAACATATTACGCTGCACATTGTCTCATGTCACAGCTGTACAGCTGATGAAGAGCTTGCCTAGCATGGTGTCATTTGGAGATGTTAGGAAAGATGGTTGTTTAGAGGGCAAAAATTAACATTGCTGCTATTACATGATTTACTTGTGAAACCTAAGCTACATGGATCCAAATAATATGAACCCATTTTAAAAAATCCATGTAATTGAATCCTGGATACAAAATAAAGCAAAAAGTAGACTGTGTTTAGAAAACTCCCTTTATTAATGCCCTTAGCAATACATGAAGCAATTATTTAATAAGAAAAATTTGTGTATTAGTTTAATAAAGAGTGGTATGTAGTGATACTGTGCCCATTTGCTTTTTGTTATCAGACTATCTTAAATTTTATTGAGCCTACAATATAACATTTTGTACTTTTTATTCTTTGAAGAAGAAATTTTTATTCTGTAAAGAATTCTACAAGTTAGAATAGCAAAAATGTACATCTTGATAGTATTTTACATTATTTAAATATTTTCTTGCCTACTATATTAAAAGATGAGTTTAAATTTTTTTAATGTGATACACAATAAGGAAGAATTCTAAACGTGCCTGACATTCCCGTGACACACTCTAATTAATAACTTCCTGATGGCTGAAATGAAATTTTGTTTTTTCAAGGCTACAAGAAGTGGACAACACACAACGTTCTCCATGTTGGGATGAGAAGCCTCATGTAATCTGGGAATTTAGTGACCACATTTGGAGAGCATCAAAAATTTCATTAAAATGGCCAATCCAGAACTCTGGGAGATGTTCAGGACAGGCCTTCCAATGCTAAATGGAAGGAAGACAATTCTATTTTGTTGGACAATCAGTTGTGGGTCTTCCTATAGTCATGGAAGGATTTTCCTTTAATATGGTCAGGCACATGATTGCTCTGTGTTAGAGAATTACAAAACGATCAACCTCATCTTTGCTATTATTGTCAAAAATGATAAAAGGACCAATAATTCATAACAAAGAGGCACTAAATTGTTTGGGGAATTTAGAAACTGTTCAGGGAGTGCTGAATTACAGCATCATATTTTGTCTATCTTATATAAGTTTACATAAGAATTAGTAAGACTTTCAATGAAATTTCTTTATTGGGATAACAAGTTATATCTTCTCTGTAGTATTTCTTAACACTGAGACATTTAATAAACAATACAAGTAAACAGTTACATTTTTGGCAAATCTTTTTATGTTTTACTATGAAGAACAGTGATATCAACTTGCTTCTCTGGCTTGTGGGTTTAGAGTATATCTTCCTGGAATCCTAGACCCTCTCTATTTTTCCTTATTTCAAACAATGAGAAAATATATTTATGGGATTATCTGTTGATCAAAATGACCTTTCTTTTTTTTGTTACTGGGGATTGAACTCAGGGGCATTCTACATCCGAGCTACACCCCCAGCCCTATTTTTTATTCTCACTAAGTTGCAGAGGGCCTCACTAGGTAGCTGAGGCTCGCCTTGAACCCGGATCCTCCAGTCTCAGCCTCCCAAATGTTGGGATTACAAGCATGCGCCACCACACCCTGCTGAAAATGACCTTTCTTTGACATATTTCACTTTAACTGGAGATAGCCAATCTCTGTCCATAGAAGTTGCTAACTTGGAATATTCTTCCTTCTTTGGATTTTGTTTTATCATCACTTTGGAAATTCTTCCAAACATTGAAAAGTTTTTCATAGAATGAAAATGAGATATCTGGGTGTGGTGGCACATGCTTGTAATCTCAGTACTTGGGAGGCATGGACAGGAGGATCGCAAGTTTGCAGGTTCACGGCCAGCCTCAGCTACTTAATGAGGTCCACTGAAACTTAGTGAGACTGTGTTTCAAAAAAAGGAATATAAGCTGGGCGTGGTGGCGCACGCTTGTAATCCCAGCATTCGGGAGGCTGAGACCGGAGGATCCGGGTTCGCGGCCAGCCTCAACTACCTAGTGAGGCACTCTGCAACTTCGTGAGACTCGGTTTCAAAATTAAGAATAAAAAACAGGTCTGGGGGTGTAGCTCGGAGGTAGAATGCCCCAGTATCGCAAAACAAACAAACAAACAAACAAACAAAAAAACAAAATAAGGAATAAAAAATGGAGCTGGGGGTGTAACTCGGAGGTAGAATTCCCAAGTTCAATCCCCAGTACCACATACACACACACAAAAGATAACCCTTTTTCAAAATAAATGTACTAAAATGATGCTATGAAAATATATGTGTTAACAAGGTAATATCAGGAGCAAAATGTCATGACAATGTTATCTGTATTTACTTTTCTCCATAAAGATGCAAGTTTCTAATTGCTATGATTAATCTATAAATTGCTATAGTAATCCTGGTTAATGGCTAGACATGATATCATCAAGGCCTACAACCCATTTGGGGTATAAATCTATTTTCAGCTGGGGATGTGTGACTCAGTGATAAAGTGCTTGCCTAACATGCTTAAGGCCTTGGGTTCAATCTCCGGCACTGTAAAACAGCAACAAAACAAAACAAAAAATATAAACCTGTTTTGAAAGCCATTACTAAGTATGAACGAAATTAGAAAGAAGATATTCAAGAGCTAAAGGAGCCACAGTATATTGGTAATTGCTATGGTAGTCAGTGTATAGGAAATAGATTTTCGATAATGTTTGGGATATTAAGGATATGAAATTTATTCACAACTCTAATCAGTATAAAAACACAAATTTCTTTATGGCATCAAATTTTAATCATCAGCGTAGGAAAATACAATTTTAGTGGTACTTTGAAGATAATACTACTTCTGAAAGATTTGCTAGTTAGTATTCAAAAAACTACTGTTTTAAAAATTAAAACAATAAGCCGGGCATGGTGGTATACGCTTGTAATCCCAGTACTTGGGAGGCTGAGACAGGAGGATCTGAGACCAGCCTCAGCTACTTGGTGAGGCTCTCTATAACTTAGTGAGACCCTGTTTCAAAATAAAGAATACAAAATAGGGCTGGGGGTGTAGCTCATAGGTAGAATGCCCCTGGGTTCCATCCCCAGTACCACAAAAAAAAAAAAAAAATTAAAACACTGGAGTGATGTGACTGAAAATCACTTACATGACATCTCACCAATATAAAGATTACCATACTTAGAAAGTTGTAATGAAAAATAAAATTCTTACCTTAATCCTGAAATATACAAAAGACTTCTAATGAGGCTACTTTGTTCTTCATTATTTAATGTAAGACCACATGGTTTCAAACTGTGTTGCACAAAAAGAAGGAAATGAGAATGGGAGAAAATGGGAGAAACTAAGATTCTAGTCTTTAAAATACTCCAAAGTCATATGTCCAATGTCTTTAGTGATGTCACTTTAAACCTGGATGTTAGTATCTTCAAGTCCCTTCCTCATTTTTGTTATGATGCCAACTGAAAATATTTGTAGCTCCATCTGGAAGATGTAGGAGAAGTTCAGCTATTTGATTTATGAGCCCTACAAGTGGAGTGTCTAGAACAGGGGCTTTTAGTTTCCAGTAAAGTCTTTGAATTCATAAACATCTTCAAAAATATTATTCACATACACAGAAAATGCATTTAATCAACATTGGTTTGCAGGAACCAAAGCAGAGCAAAAGCAGTTATTGAATAGTTAGGGCTGAAATCCTCAGAACTGGAGAATATCCTGACGTTGTGGTCAACTGACAGTATTTTCTTATCTGAACTTTCTTTCAACTGAATTTGCCTATCTTTACCACAAAGGCAAATGTTAAAGTTTTCCAAAAACTTTTTTTGGGAAATAAAATTTTTTGGTTCTACTGATTATTACGCAAATATTTTGCCTGGTGAAAAGTGCCATTGCTATCTGATGTTCCAGACATGTCTGGGTATCAGCAGGTGTCTATGAACAAACACACACATTTGTGCAAGTGAAAAGTGGGTCTGTGGAAGAGTTCACCAACGTGGCCAACTGGTGGCTGCTCTGTGGAAATAGTCCTCAAACCTGTTAAATACAAAGTCAGGTAGGGCAGCTAGGATTGTAGAAAGTGGAATTAGTTAATGGCTGAGATTCAAGCGAGGATATTCATATGTCTGTGGAATCTGATCTAAGATCTACATTTGGGAGGAGAACAAGAGAATGATATGAACTAGAGTGGTGCGATGGGGGTTAGCTTGACCAGTTTCTAGAGAGTCAGTATGGTTTTCAGCATCATTTCCTGTGCCTCTTTCCCTCTTACACGGTGTTCCTCTCTCTGTACTCTATCCTGGATGGGTAAACATACTAGCATAGGGCTGTGGCTGTCTATCTGTATTAGGAATTTCACTTCCTGATTCATCTGTTTTACAACTTTGAAGTAGAGTGTAGAATCTGAAGAAAGGCACAGCAGAGTTGATGTATGATTCAATTGCTCCTTTTCCGTGTGACCTTGAGCAAGCAACCTAACTTCTCTGGACCTCAGTGGCTATCAGTGAAATGAGACTAATATTAGTATCTTTTTCCTAGTCATTAAGGGGTTAAATGTCATTAAGAAATCCCAAGCATTATTTAGCAGAGTGTCTGATGCAAAATAATTGGTCAATTAATGAGAACTTTTTTCCCCTTTTTTTCATACTCAAGCTGAAACACACTTCCTTCCCTCAGGAAGTATCTATCCCACCCCCCTCCTTGGCCCAGGGGTGATTTTCCAAAATGTCTTCTTCTTTCTAGACCTTCTCTACTGTTTTGATAACACTCTCTCCTCTAGCCTCACAGCTTCACAGGTCTAGATCACTTGCTGTTTTTTTCTTGGTGACTAGCCCTCACTGGAGTTCAGATCTCTGAGCAGTCTGTGGACCTACTGTGAGAAGCATTGGTGTAGTAAATCTTGGTTATTTGGGGGCAGTTGAGGAGAACTGAAAAGCTAGAGTAAAGGGAAGTCAACTTTATGGGGAAGGGGGAGAATTAGCTTGCTCTAGCTACCATAACAAAAGACAGGTGGCTGGGTAGCTTAAACAACAGAAATTGTCTCCTTGTTCTGTAGGCTGCAAGTTGAAGTGTCTGCGGGTTGGCTTCTTCTGGGGCTTTTCTTCTTGGTTTGCAGATGGCTGTCTTCTTCTGGTGACTTCACATGGTCTTTCCTTTCTTTGTGTCTATATCCTATTTTCCTCATCATTCTTGTTATTCTGGGGATTGAAAGTAGACACATTCTTCCCCTGAGCTACTCTCCCAGCCCTATTTTATTTTTTACTTTGAAACAGGATTTCACTAAGTTCCTGCGGGTTTCTCTAAATTGATGAGACTGGTCTTGAAACTGCAACCCTCTGTCTCAGTCTCCCAAATACTGGGATTACAAGTGTGCACCACCATACCCGGTTTAATCTCTGCTGCTTAAAAGGATACTATTCAACCTGGTGGTATGTGATTGTAATCTCAGTTCTTGGGAGGCTGAGAAAGGAGGATGGCAGGTATGAGTCCAGCCTCAGAAACTTAGCGAGAGACCCTCTTTCAAAATAAGAAATAGAATTGGGTTGGGGGTGTAGCTCAGAGGTAGAACACCCTTGAGTTCAATCTCCAGCACCAATAAATAAATAAATAAACAAATAAATAAATAAATAGACACCATTAATACTGGATTAAGGCTAAGCCTTGCTCATTTAACTTGTTAACTCTTTAAAGAGCACATCTGTAAGTATAGTCACATTCTGAGGTACTAGCTGGGAATTAGGATGTCAATATAAGAATTTTGGAGGGATGGAATTCAGTCCATAACCAGGGGCATATGATAGAGAAGGGGAGAGAACTCGGGGCCACTTGGGGGGAAGAAAAAGCTGTTAGTGAAAGACTGGCCAAATAAACTTAACTTGAGGACAGTCTCTGCAGGTTGTCCCAGCCAAAGAAATCAAAGCCCAGAGCGTGAAGTAAATGAAAAGCTAATATTCTCAAGAAATGGCCAAGTGAGTTATATCTCCAAAACAGATGTAAAACTCTTCTTTCTCACCTTTCACCTCCTGCATGGAAAATAGTTTCCCTCCCCATTCTCTCCTCTTCTACCCCAATATGATCAATACTACTCCTACAATATATTAGTATTACATATTTTATATCACTCATTATATATAATATTCATATGTAACACTAATATGTTAATTTTTATGTTATACTATACTAATATTACTATAATATGATAATATATGCTAATACTAGTACTATTTCTGTCTTTTTTCCTCAATTCCCTCTCTGATCTTTTTGACCCATTTTCTTCCTTTAGTCATTATTCTTTTTTTTTTTTTTTTTTTAGTACCGGGGATTGAATTCAGGGGCATTCTACCTCCAAGCTATACCCCCAGACCTATTTTTTATTCTTTATTTTTTGAAATAGGGTCTCACTAAGTTGTGGAGTGCCTCACTGAGGCTGGCCGCGAACCCGGATCCTCCGGTCTCAGTCTCCCAAATGCTGAGATTACAATCAATCTCAATCTCTCTCTCTCTCTCTCTCTCTCTCTCTCTCTCTCTCTCTCTCTCTCTCTCTCTCTCTCTCTCTCTCTCTCTCTCTCTCTCTCCTTTGTGGTACTGGAATTAAACCTAGGGATACTGTACCTCCAACTTACACCCTCAGTCCTATTTTTTAATTTTTATTTTGAAACAGTCTTGCTAGGTTGATGAGTCTGACTACATTGCTGAGGCTGTACTCTCTGTGATCCTCCTATCTCAACCTCCTAAGTACTGATATTACAGGGGTGTGCACCATGTCCAGTTCTCTCCTGATTAACATAATGAATGAGTCCAAGAGCAACATATACAATGTATGTGGGGAAAGAAATGATATTAAAATTTTCTACCTTCCCCTTCCTTTCCCCTTATTTTAAGAGATAGAGCAGATGCCATTTGCTATTATTGATAAACAACTGTTTTGACAACTATTTGGGAATATTTGTACTTGATGCTGACTTTGTTGATAAATCTTTCCTTGGGAGAGTCTGTCTCTGGATATAATCAGACTTTTAACTACTGTAAAAGTCATTTCTATGTTCAAAGAAAAAACAGCTGTACTTGCTCCTCCTTTGACTTCTTAGAAGAGGAAAATTTTAACATTAAGTGAAAATAATTTAAGAAGAAAAATAATACTTTGAGTTCAAACTATTACTTTCTTCTAAAATTTTTATTAATGTACCAATTATTTTGCCATCAAATGTAAATTAAAGACTGAGTAATACTTCCATCACCCTGCTCTAACCCACTGTAAAACAAAAAAAGAAGCCACTTAAATTCTAGGTTTCTATCAACAACTAAGGAAATTTCCATTGGATGATCTTGACTAAATTACTGTATGACTCAAATTTTTATGTTGAAACATTGATATTCACTGAGAATACTTTCTGCTGAACCTTGTGTTGATATTTGATTATGTACTTTATTTAATGCTCTTTTTACTATCTGGTAGAATGTTGGTTAAAGAAGTCGAATGGAACTAAGCAATCAAGACCATTGCTGGGTCAATCAATGGATAATTTACTTACTCATATTTTGATATTCACTGAAAACATCCTATTACACTGATGTGACTAATTCAAAATTTAGTGTGTCAAAACAGTTATATGTGGTCATATTTTAAAGTGAGCATGTAATTTTTTAGTTGTTCACGAATGAAGAAAATATTTGGTTTCTTATTAAGATATAAACAAGTTTTACTTGTGCTAGCAACATTTTATACACAATCACAAAATGCAACTAGTAACATCTTATAAGGGGATTTTTTTCTACCTCAATCAGACATCAGTATCCTTTAGGTTAATAATATATAGGCATATTTCTAACAGATTTCTTTACAACTATAATAGAATCCATTGAAAGCTAATTTCTTATTAACATAGTAGTTACTAAAAATATGGTGGGAAGGCAAAATGTCAGGTTTTGATAATGTACTTAATATCATAATTCTAGAATTTTAATAATAATTGCAGTCTGTTGCTTATGTAAGCAGTCTGCAGGACTTATCTCCTTGACAAAATGATGTATGAGACTGCTGACATGAATTTGCTCTTTAAAATTATTATATAGTTACATTTAGATTCTCCAGCAGTTGGAATAGCATTATGATTTCTCATACATATTCTGTGTCTTTATCAAAGCTCAGTTTATATAGATTTTTGTTTCTTTGTGGAAGAAATGATAAAGGTGATGAAGAGTAGGTATATGTTTAGGAAATGAAGGAACTGAATTGTTTGGGTAAAAAAATACATACAGTGACTTGAAAAAACGCTAAAATAGTCTTTATTTAATTGTGCTACATAACTGTAAGACTTACTGAAGATAATGGAACAGAAATCTACAGCAGAAATACTCCCTTTCGCTGGGATAGGTGGTGCACACCTGTAATTCCAGCAACTTGGGAGGCTAAGGCAGGAGGATTGCAAGTTTGAGACAGCCTGGGTAACTTAGCATGATCCTGTCTCAAAATAACAAATAAAAAGGGCTGAGGAGCCAGGCGTGGAGGTGTACGCTTGTAATCTCAGTACTTAGGAGGCTGAGACCGGAGGATCTGGGTACGAGGCCAGACTCAGCTACTTAGTGAGGCCCTCTGCAACTTAGTGAGACCCTGTTTCAAAATAAAGTATAAAAAATGGAGCTGGGGGTGTAGCTTGGAGGTAGAATGTCCCTGGGTTAAATCCCCAGTACTCCCCCCACCAAAAAAAAGGGCTGGGGATATCTTAGTGGTAGAGTGTCCCTGGGTTTGATCCTCAGTGCTCCCCCACCCCCTAAATAAATAAGAGGAAAGAGAGAAAGGAAGAAAGGGAGAAAGATGTTTTCTAGATCAGTTAAAGCAATTCACAGAAAGTCATTGGGCAATCAACAGTTATGCAGTTTCTACTTGTGTAGCTTAAGAAAACACTACAAACAGATTTTAAAACACAAAGCTACAAAATGATCAGCGTGTGTGTGTGTGTGTGTGTGTGTGTGTGTGTGTGTGTGTGTGTGGCCCCAAACTCCTGTGCCTCAGATGCAATGTTTGACCTGTGTTCATGCCTTATTCTAAGACCCTGGAAACATCAAAACATTTCCTGGGGTGAAATCCCTTTTCTCACATGACAGTTCCAGACAAATCCAGAAAACTCACGGAGTCCAACTACAGTTTGACTGCTTTTTAAAGAAGATCAAACATTCTTTCTTATAAAAAAAAGAAAAAAAAATGACACCCTTACATTGTAGTGATCCTTTTAAGACCTCCCACATGGCTATTCTGACTGGCGGGTCTGACATCCCTCAATATTACCACAGCATTCCAACTAATTACTTAGAAACAGATAAACCCACCCAAGGCCAACCATTAAGTAGGAACGTATGTGAAGTGTGATCTCATGCTGGGACTCTCCAGGAGACAACACAGAGAGAGAGAAATAGCAATTGATGTTTTTTCTTCCAACCATCTTCTTCCATCCCTTTTTGCACTTCTGTTTTGATCTTCAACATTTTATAGTAAGTGCACACTCTCCAAAGACCATTAATACATGCTCACTGTATGTGTATTTGATTTGATTAAATTCCTCTGAGCTACACCCCCAGCTCTATTTTCTTTTTATTTTGAAACAAGGTCTCTCTAGGTTGATGAGAGTCTCACTGTTCTCTGAGGCTGTCCTCGAACCTACAATCCTCCTGTCTCTGCCTCCTAAATATTGGGATTACAAGCATCCGCCAGCACAACTGGCTTACAAAATTTTTTAACAACTTAGTTGTAGTAAGTTGGTTAGGAGAAGATTTTCTGAAGTCAGCAGTTTCAAGACTTTTTAACATAACTTTTTTTTTTAAACTTACTAATCTTTTTTCCTTGAGACTAAGGGTGATTGTGAGATTCTTTAAAGTTTCAAAGAAATGTGAATTTTGGTAAAGAGATAAGAAAAACATGAAGAGACAGAAGCTGTAGGGTGAGCCTAGGTCCTAGAACTCGTGAAAATTTACAATAACCCTAATTTAGCATTCAGCAGCAACTCTAATGACTTGATCATTTTGTCTTCCCGTTGCTTCCTACTAAGATCTTTTTAGGCTCCTTTGTGCAAACCTTACATTTATACTCCCTCATGATGAGGATATTTCAAAGGGGAAGAATCTAGAACAAAAAGAAGCAAGTAACTTTTATAGTAGAGACAAAATAAGTTCAAATGAGATTTTACTCTGTGTGTGTGTGTGTGTGTGTGTGTGTGTGTGTGTGTGTGTGAGAGAGAGAGAGAGAGAGAGAGAGAGAGGTGTGTGTGTGTGTGTGTGTGTGTGTGTGTGTGTGAGAGAGAGAGAGAGAGAGAGAGAGAGAGAGAGAGAGAGGCTGAGGATTGAACCCAGGGGAATTCTACCTCTGAGATATATCCCCACAACCCTTTCTATTTTATTTTATTTATCTTTTTTGAAACAAGGACTCACTAAAGTTGCTGAGGTTCATGATAAATTGCCAAGGCTGACCTTAAACATGCAATCCTCCTGTCTCAGACTCCCAAGTACTGAGATTACAGGTATGTACCACTTTATATTTCTCTACTCAAGAAGAGCAAAGATGGAGAAGAAAATTAGAAAGAAAAAAATAAAGATAAATTTGTGTGGTGAAAGTAAAACCAAATCAATGCTAAAGCTTTAAAAGATTGGAAATAACTAGGTTGCCATGAAAGTATGGTGGGGTATGTAGCAAAAGAAAAATTGAGGAGCAAAGAGTGGAAGAATTATGTATCTGAAAGAAAGAGCTAGACACCATGAAAAGGGGCCTGATTGGGTTAGCTTGTCCTGCCAAAGTGGGTAGAATATCTTATGAAGATTCCAGGAAAGCAGGTGAGCTTGCTTGCTCTTTCTTTCTTTCTTTCTTTCTTTCTTTCTTTCTTTCTTTCTTTCTTTCTTTCTTTCTTTCTTTCTTTCTTTTTGTGGTACTGGGGATTGAACTCAGGGGCATTCTACCTCCGAGCTGTACCCCCAGCCCTGTTTTTTATTCTTTATTTTGAAACAGGGTCACACTAAGTTGTAGAGGTCCTCACTAGGTAGCTGAGGCTGGCTGCGAACCCGGATCCTTCGGTTTCAGCCTCCCAAATGCTGGGATTACAAGCGTGCGCCACCACGCCTGGCTGCAAGTGAGCTTTCTTATGTCCAAGTGCTTCGGGGCTGTATTTTGGATCAGCTAGTCCTTTGTCAAATTACCATGGGAATGTTTAGTACAATATGAGGAATGATACCTTTATGTGACCATTATCCAAAGAATTGTTGATGCTACAGTTAGAATTTCATGAGTTATCCAGAACAATTATAGGATTACTCAGAGAGCCTTGCTAACTGTCAACTTAGTTTAAAATACATTAGCTGGGCGTGATGGCGCATGCTTATAATCCCAGCATTTGGGAGGCTGAGACCAGCGGATTCGGGTTCTTGGCCAGCCTCAGTTACCTAGTGAGGCCGTTAGCAACTTAGTGAGAGCCTGTTTCAAAATAAAGAATAAAAAATAGGACTGGTGGTGTAGCTTGGAGGTAGAATGCCCCTGGGTTCCCTCCCCAGTACGACAAAACAAAACAAAAACATTAAATGAGACAAATGTGCAATTGAAAAAAAAAAAGCCGATGAAATAATATTACAAGAGACATCAGAATGTAGCCTGAATTTTATTTAAATAAGCCAAAGGGACCCAAGAAATCTGTGTTGAAGAAAACATTAGATGAATGTTCTTTGTTTGGGGATATTTTCTTCTACCTTTCTACTGGTATCATGTAGAAAGAAGCTTAGCATACTGGACATTTAGTCTGACACAGAGGTCTATAAAAAAGAAGAAATAAAACTTTTCTTAGGAAAAAACAGGGAACAAAGAGAAGCGTGCAACTTTTGCAACAGAGACAAAAATATTGAAAATTCAAATATTCAAAATTGAAGATATTCTAATATTCAAATTTGATGTTAAATATTTGACATAAAAAGTCAGGAAAGGACAAACATAAAGGTAAAACTGAATAGAGAATGCCATGTTCTTATCAATGTCAACATCAGAAGGGTTAAGAGTAACTGAAGAGTAACTACCACAAACATATGGTTGGAAATGGAGCAAGAGAAAGAAGGGAGGAGAGAGGAGGAGAAAAAGGCTAGAAGAGTTATGAGCAATGCCTGAATGAAAAGAACAGCCAGATGTCATTAATTCTAATCAACACTCAGTGTTTTCGGCTCATGTCAAATAGATTCCTATTTTTTTTTTTTTAGTAGAAATTCAGCAAATTAAAAAGAAGTCATTTCTCCCAACTTGGACAGCTTCTACTGTAGTGATGAGAAAACTTACCAGTGCTTAATTTTGTATATTATCACTGAAGATATTTTTCTTAAGAAAATTTTTCAATGCTGACCTCTGCAAATGTCTTAGATGCAGTTACTTATTTTTTTAATGAGAAAAGTCATGTTGTTTGATGTGCACAAACCTCTCTCTAATGTTCTTTAACATTATGCTATTTAGAATTGCCTCTCTGAAGAGATATATTTCAGTAAGTGGCCCATTAACATTACATAGAGAAAGAGCCTCATTTTTTTCTCCATAACCGCTGATCTCCTTGTTAGACATCCCTGGAGTTTGTACTGATACAACAACCACGCCGCTCTTGAGCAAATGGCAACTCCAAATCAGAGCCAATTCCAGTGCTCAATCATGAACCCAAGCTCCCAGCAGACACTGTTTACACAGTGGTAATCAACAGAGTAAATTTAGAATATCCTAGAATAAATTATGATAAATTTCCTGCTTGGGGATGATAACTTAATGGATTAGACACTGACTATCTCCTCAAGAGAAGGGAGAATTGATGAACATTCTTTTCAGTGAGTAATTATGATGCACCTCTCTGCAATTATAGCATTCAAATTAAGATTTTTTAACCATTTTTTTAAAATTTAGAACTCGTGTTTTAACAGTTAAGAATAACGACAGTCTTTTGAGGTCAAAGAATAAACTGTTTACAGCAAGAGAGGGGCAAGGTCTTGCAGGAAGAAGCTGCCTTTCTGGAGTTCTTCCTCCCACCAGAGTGACCTACTGATCTCCAGAAAGAGTCCTACAGAGAGTGCCAGAGTTGCAATTCTTAATGTCTTTTTTCTCTACACGGAGGGAGACTGGCTAATATCTTTGCAAACCTATCAAAGCAATTTTTTTGTATCCTCTTTCTTGGAATTTTATTTCCACATGTGAGACTGAACGGTCTGTATGAAATTCATGGTTCACCTTTGACTTCAAAATCTGCACCAGCAGCCTCTAGTGAGTCTCACAGATAGACCTAGTTCATTTCCATTTCCATCTGTCTCTGACCCTTTTCATTTCCCATCACTTCAGTTTAACAATTTCCTTGCTCACTCTAATGCCTTTATCCATTTGATCAGAATTTATGTTTCTCCAAGTGTACATTTTCCATGGCTGGTTTTTTTTTTTGAAGATGGAGGTCACAGAGCAATGCTTTTCCCATTTTCAGTTCTTAGCACTCCAAATCCTGGTTTTTGGAACAGAAACAAAAGGGGATAAAGTCAATATTAATTAAACATATCTGTGTGATAACACATAGATTCATGAAGTTTGAAATCACTGACTTCCCTACTTCTTTCAGGAGTTCCATAGTATGAGGTGTTTCTTTCTGTGGTTGGGGTAGCAGTTTAACACACTGATTAAACAATTTGGTTCTGGACTTGGATTTTTATTACAAATTCACCACTTAATAATCTTGGATGAATTACTGGGTAATGGTGATTTTAGCTGAGTTACTTAACATCTCTAGACCATAATATCTATAGAAAGAGATTAATAACAGTGACTTTGAGCAAATGTTTGTAGTTTAAACAAGAATAAGTCTAAATAAGTTGGTGGTTAGTGAGCACTCAATAAATATTAAATAAAATGACAACTTTTCTGCTTTTAGTACACAATGGCCACATTCCTCTTTTACTCATGGCCTCGATAATTATTAGGTGGTAAAAGTCTGGTATGTAGAAGAGGCAAAAAGTTCAAGACAGTGTTTTTGATGTTAAAGTGCTGTGTAAATCATAATGTACTATATAAATATTATAATCATGTGAATGTATATTTGCTTACCATGGGTAATGACAATAACCCATCTTTTGAAATGTACTTGGTGAAGTGTGGTACCAACATAGGAAGTGGTAATGGGAGAATGGAAATGGTGAAATGGTCCCAGAAGAAAAATGCCCCTAGGCTAATGTATGGGACTTCCTCTTCTGGTTGCAAGCAACAGAAACCTGACTCACAGGGACTCTTGATGCCTTGATTCACCAAGACTAGGTGAAATACTCACTTTTGAAGTAAGTGATAGAACTAGTGTCACCACAACTATAGAGATGGAGAACCAGAGAGCAAAATGTTTTTTTCCCCCAAGGAAAACAAAGTTGTCTTACTGAAACAAGAAGTAATGGACACTCCTCCAAAGAGCTTCTCCAAGGAACTCTTGGCATGTTGATGATATTTTATTTATGTAAAAATTGACAATAGTGAAAAAATTTCAGGATAAAGAAACACTGTTCAGCAACTAAATCGACACATTAAGAAAATTAGCATATTAAAGTTTGCTATTGAGCCAGGCAGGATAGCAAAGGCCTGTAATTCTAGTACTTGGGAGACTGAGACAGGAGGATAGCAGATTCTAGTATAGCTTCAGCAATTTAGCCAGTCTCTCAGCAACCTAGGGA
>PVLC010001397.1:103645-120520 GCA_004027655.1 Graphiurus murinus
AGACAAAAAAAAAAAAAAAAGATTGCTAATGAAGCAAATGAGGACTATATGTCACATTTATATGAAAAGATACTACTTCGAATGATTGGAAAATAAACCTAATTATTACTAAGTAAGATGGAAAATTTTGATTTAATATAATGTAAAGTATACTTCAATTTGTGGGATCAGAAAATGTATAAAATGTAACTTATTTTATATAAAGGGTTTCAATCACAGTAGATACTTGATAAACATTTTTGACTACGAACTATCAGACATGGCACTAGGCATCTTATCTACATGTTCTCCTTTGGTCCTACAATGACTTGGGAGATCAACATTAATTTCACTATTTATCATTGAGTAAGCTGAATTTGACGGAATTAAGTAATTTACATTCGGTAGTATGTGGCAGGACCAGGATTCTAATTCAGCCATTTGCATTTCCAAATTCAGGATACCTTCCTGTCTCCCCAAAGTAAAATAAATTTAGGTTTACTCAAATGATAGAGCCAAGTCAAAGCTCCTTGCCTAGATTTATGCATGCATCAATTTTGCTGAACATATTTTGTGTATTATGGAGTGAGAGCCTTACTGGAGCAGAGTACATTGGTCTCATAACCAAAGGATCTTTCCTTGTGTTCCATTTTGTCACTGACTATAAGACTTTGACAAATAATTGAGCCTCTGAAGCTTTTAATTTCTGAATCTATAATGAGAGTTGAACTAGAGGATATTTTATGTTTTTTGGGTTTAAAAATTTTATGATTAATCCATTCAGGTTATCAAACTATTAAAGAAGCTTGATAATCTGAAGATTTATTAGTAGATTATATCTGTGCAATACTTTTTTCTCAACTAGTGGACCTTATATTTCAAAAGCTCCAGAGATAAATAAAAGTCAAGAGGTTACTCCTGTACAATGTATTAGTTTCCCAGATAATTTTCCACTCAGGAGTCTATCATTTAATAAAGCAATCACTTAGGATTCTTTAGCATTTAATAAAGGGAACATTGCAATACCAAGAAGGCTTTGTTTTCTGGCCAGCAATATCAACAGGAACATAATCTAGTCACCTTTACATAGAATGATAACTAAATAAGAACGATACATTTAAAAACCATTATGTCCAACTTTACTTCTTCACAAATGACAAGATTAAATGTCAAAGAAGACAGAAGTTTTGCTCAAATTTACAATCCAATTAGGAAAGTTTAGATAGAACCTGAACCAAAATGTTGCTCTGTTGACCCTGCATAGGAGGAGCTCTTTCCTTGGCTACTGCTGGCTTCTGGTCTTTTCTCACTGCAATGGATCTCTCTTTCATGGGGTCTAAACAAAGGCCCTCATGCAAATTTATTCCGTACCAAATTGTCATTCTGAAAACAACTTTCTTCTACGCCACTGTCCACAGAATACAACTGAAGTATATCATGTTATCTTTAGTGCCACACAGCGCTTGGCTCTATCTTTCTCTGTTGAGACTTCCTTTTTCGTCTCCAATCCCACACAAGTCGCAAGACCTGATAATCATGCCTTCTCCTCTGGGGAGCATTCTTTGATTTCCCCTCTGCTGGGGAATTTTGTGACATTATAACTCCCAGATAGTAACCTTCATTTTTGACCTTGTACTGTAGTTACAGGTGTGCTTTGCATTTCTTTTACTATAGACGTTCTGAGTAGGAATTCAAAGGTAAAGTGATTAGCGTAAAGCCTGGTACTTTGAAAAGAGCCAGTAAATATGGATTCTCCTCCTCAAACACTTTCTTCCCCCAAACCTCTTTCTTCCCATAGCATCTCTCAGAAAGAAGGAACACAGTAGGTGTTTATTTTTTTGGAATGGGTGGGTATAGTCAGTCAGCTTATAGAATCAAGCACACCTCTATATCCCATGCTCTGTGCCTGCCACCCGTTGTGCCCACCTTGACTTCCCGACTTCCTCTGTTTCAAGTCCTGACATCTCCTCTGCACCCGTTTCAGTTCTGACTCCTTTCCATCCACAGGGTGGGCCCCACCACCACCTTCCCTTCTTCGGAACTCTGCTAGTATGTATGGCCTCTTTCAGTGAACTGACCTTTAATCCCATAATACTTCTGATTTTATGACATTTTCATTTGTCCAGTCTCTCTACTTTTGGACACTAGAACTCCTTTGTGCTTTTGGTACTTTTCAGCACATTTTCACATGAAGAACTAGTCAAAATTAATTAATTTAGAATATTTTAATAATGCTTTTGAGCCTATTGAGGAACATTTTTTTTTTTATTCTGAGGTAACTTGCCAATATTCTGGTTTCCTGAAATAGTTATTAAAGCTCCCCAGAGCTGCTTGATTTCTCTTTGCACATGTAGCATTTTTAATTTCATCTTTCTAAGCTGGGCACAGTGGCAAATGACTATAATCCCAGTACTTGGAAGGCTGAGACAAAAGAATTACAGGTTCAAGGTCAGCCTTATCAACTTAGTTAGACCCTCAGTAATCTAGTGAGACCCCATTTCAAAATAAAAAGGGCCGGGGGTGTAACTCAGAGGTAGAATGCTCCTGGGTTCAATCACCAGGACCAAAATAATAATGATGATGATAATAGTAATAATAATTATTATTATTTCACCTTCCTTCTTAGCATTTATTGAACCCATATATATGTATATGTATATGTATATGTATATGTATATGTATATGTATATGTATATGTATATATATGTATCAGCCAAAATATTGGACCCTGGGATGTAAATGTACTCCTAAAAAAAAAAGACACAAACATGAATTATTATTTCCAGGGCTCCATTTTCATGGTTTTCATATTGGAATCTCCTAGAAATGTAGAGAAGAAACTGACTAGTTTTGCTCATAGAAACATGAATAATTTTCTTGCTATCATGACACATGGCTAGGCACCATAAAATGTGAGAATAGATCTTTCTACCTGGTTTTAAATACCCTTTAAGCTCTGTCTTCTTCTATGACTAGGACACTCAAAGTTATAAAGAAGCATGCAGGTGTCCATGGTCACTTTTACTCCTCCTTGTGATATATTTGGTCTAGAAAGTCTCCTTTTAGGAGCTTGTAATGGGCAGAATGCTTTGTCCTCCAATACCAAGTCCATATATTAAAATACCAACCCTCCCCTAAATGATATTATTAGGAGGGGTGCCCATGAAAGATAATTAGATCATGAGGGCAGATCTCTCATTAATGGGAGTAGTGCTCTTATAAAAGATACCATGCATCACTCTCTGCCCCCCATGCAAATACAAGAGTAAAACAACCATGGACTCTAGAACAGGGCTTTCACCAGAAATCAACTACACAGGCGTCTGGTCTCAGACTTCTAGCCTCCAGAACTATGAGAAGAATTCACTTGTGTTGTTTAAGTCCCCCCTGTCTATATTAGCCCAAACTGACTAAGAAAGAGCTTGTCCTCCTTATGAGCTTTCAAGGTTAAAATCCTGACATTGAAATAAATCATGAAGGGAATATAACTTCCCATCTGTTCTGGCAGATTTGGGACATAAAGTGACATTTATATGTCAGTAATTACAGGGGTCTGTGTGTGTTTGGGGTGGTTGGCAAAAGATTAAGAAAGTTTGGAAAAGTTATTTTTTTACTAAACACAATTCCTAGAAGTACTTCTCATGATTACCAAATAATCCTAGCTGCAATATCTTGTTGAGGTCATACTTGTTTGCAGTTTCTTTACCTTCTTTTGCGTGAAGAACTAGTATTTGTCAAATATTTTACTTTCACCCTTCAGTAACACTTTTTCATTTTTATGCCACTATTTATCAAATATCTCACATTTTTATCAGTGCATTGGTCACATGGACTTCCATAGTGGAAGGAGCAATGATTCACAGTGGATTTGGTGAATAATCCACATAAAAAAATCAAATGACAAAATATGGGGTTTATATGATTGCGAATTAGTCTCAAGAAAATTAATAGCACATTTTATATTTCAAAGGCTCTGATTCTTAACATGGTGTAATTACAGATAAAAGCCAAGAGATGGAATGTCTTGGATAGCAATTCACCTATAGAGATTTAACATTACACACACACACACACACACACACACACACACACACACACACACGCACACACACACACACTTTCAAACTTACCTCATTATTTTTTCCATTACACTTTTTACATTTTCTTAGTGTAAAAAGATCTCTTCACACTAAGAAAAGTAAAAAATAAATGGAGTAACCACGTGTGTGAGGGAGAGCTTTACAAGCAGATAAGTCTTCCATCACTGAAATCCTGCCAAAAGCAAATTGTGCAGTTTACTTTCAAAAGGGTGGTTATCGCTTGAGCATACCACTCCAACTGGCCTCATACCAGGGAAAATTAATGGCTAAAAATTTCAACTTGACTTGAAAACAAAACTTTAAATACTAAGACTTGATCTCTATCAGCTCATTATTGTATGACATCTCGATGCCAACTGCATATATAACTATTCATAAAAGAAGTCTATCTTTAACCATCATATTGCAGACCAATAAACGACCAATCTAAACTACTCCTTGGACTTGTAATCTATGTTGCTGCCTTATACCTATGACATTAAATGGACAAAAAATAACTGATATTCAAATATGTGTTGAATTTAATCATTAGGGTACAGTTATGTTGGACCACATCTCCAGCAACTTTTCATTAGAGTGTTTTTCTTGCACTGTTGAAGCTAACAAAACCTTTCTCATTGGTTTCTTATTTCAGTAAACTGCTGGTCAATCGTGTGTGTGTGTGTGTGTGTGTGTGTGCATGCAAACTGAATTAGTTTATATATTGATACAATAAACTATTCAATTTTGAAAATTAGATTCTAACTATCAAGTGGAAAAAGCCTTGAGCACATAAAATGTGTTATCCCAACTAGATTGTTTTATGTGACGCAGTTAGACAATAAAAAGAATAAATAGTAGTATTTTTAAGTAAATATCAATGAAGTTAGCTTATGGATACATATTTTATTTTATTTTATGTTACCAGGGATGGAACCCAGGGGCATGCTACCTCTGAGCTACACCCCCAGCCTTGCTTTATTTTTATTTTTGAAACAGGGTCTCACTGAGTTGCAGAGAGTCTCACTAAGTTGCTGAGGCTGGTCTCGAATCCAAGATCCTCCTGTCTCAGCCTCCCAAGTACTGGGATTACAAGCATGTGTCACCACACATGGATAGCAAAGTCTCTAGTCTCATCAGTAATTATACCTTCTAAGTATTTATACTGACCCAAAGCAATAATGAAGTTCATTTTGAATGCAAATGCATGTTATATATACACACATCACTATCTTTATTAATTTTACTCTTTGATATATGAATTTTAGGTTATTTATTATAGGGACCAGTTTATACAGTGAGAGAGAATTGACCCTAAAAAAGGAGACTAAATTATTTGGTCAAGAAGTGTTATAAGGCAGGGTGTGGTGGCGCATTCTTGTAATCCCAGCATTCGGGAGGCTGAGACCGGAGGATCCTGGTTTGTGGCCAGCCTCAGCTACCTAGTGAGGCACTCCACAACTTAGAGAGACTCGGTTTCAAAATAAAAAATAAAAAATAGGACTGGGGGTATAGTTTGGAGGTAGAATGCCCCTGAGTTCAATCCCCAGTACTGCAAAAAAAAAAAAAAAAAAGTGTTATAATTACTTTTTCCCTTTCAAAGAATCTGTTTCAGATTGTAGGACTGCCTTCATTAATATTCAAAACCTGGTCCATTATAAAGTTAAACACTAGGTGGCAATAGAAACCCCCAAACTTGATACATTGCTGGCCTTTGTCCATTATTCTTAAATTTGAAATCCAGTCTATCTCTGACTTTTGAATTTCAAGAAAAAAATTAGAAACAGAAAAATACTAATATTGCTATTCTCTCTCACCATGACCGTCCCTTTCTTTTTGATGAAGAATTACATTTCAGGTGAACCAAAATATTTCATGTGTATATGACACAGGATTTGGAAAATATCTTCAGTACATTTATTACATTTACTTGTCATGTGCATATTTAGTAATAAAAAACTATTGAGAATAGCACATTTGTTCATAAAATACTGGTAAAGGTATTAAGAGTTTATTATACAAATTTAAGACATGATTTAATGCATGCATCTGTGTATCAGATATAAATTCAGCTTATAAAATATCTTAATGTTGATTATTTGGATCCCTTTTAAACACTGTGTTTCTAATAAAGTGAACTAAGGGAATAACAAGCAGTGAGCTTATTTCCAATAAAGATGTACTTTTTCTAAAATATGACAATTGGGAGGAAGAAAAGTATTCTGAAGATATAAATGTAATGTAATGGTATTCATTAGTAATATTTATAAAACTGCTGTTGGACTATGTTCAAATGATATTGAGGATTTCAGGGAGAAGGATGGGCATGGTGTTTGAGTAGTGAGGTACCAACCAGAATAAATACTTATTTTGTTGTCTAGCTCTCCTGCATGAACAGCACATTAACCTGTGCTGTACATATGAGACTGACCACCAGTTCATTTGGAGGGTCACTTCAAAGTGCCAAACTCAATATATAGGGTCCATGATTTAGTCCTCTGGTTACTTTTAAAATTGAAATTTGCTTTTTTTTTTTTTTTTTTAACTTCACAACAGTTGAGGTGAATTGAATTGTGTGTGTGCCTGTGTGTGGGGTGTAGGTACAGGGCCATGTGTTAAAAATTAATTTCATGATTATTTGCTGTTAGTATTAACTGATGATACTCTAGAGACTAAATAATTTTTGAAAAAATATGCATCCTCATTTTATCAAGCTGAGAATTCATTACAGATTAAAAGAATCTATAGATACAACTAAATATAATGTATAATCTGGATTGGATCCTGGATTTAAGAGAAAAAAACAAACCCTCAAACCTCAAACCCCACAAACAAAGCTCTGAGGAAGGATGTTTATTAGATAATGAATTTCCAGGGTGTGTTATGATTTTGTGGTTTTCTAGCAGGATATTCTTGTTCTTAGGTGGTATCTGTTCAAACATTCAGGGTTAAAGTGTTATGTTGACTGTGACTCGCTTTCAAATGGATCGCCATAAAAAAGCATATAGAGAAAAGAAGAAAGAAAAAAGCAAACAAAGCAAAATATTAAAAAGGGTGATTCTAAGGTATGTTGGTCTTCATTGTCTTATTGTTTCAACATGTCTGTAGGTTTGGTATTTAGAGAAAAAAAAAAGAAAACCTAGGGAAAAACAGTAACTTAATCTCTGGAAATATACTGTGGAAAGCAAATATATTCTATTCTTTTCAACTTGACTAGAATGAACCTACCATTTTATCTAGATGAACTATAATCCAGGTATTCTAAGGTAAAATTTATTTTATTTTTTTATGATGAACAAAATGTTTTATTTTATGATTAAGAACGATACTCATTTCTTGAATGGTTTGTAGTAATGAACCAGGAAAAAAAAGTCAACATTTTTATAAGAAAATCTGTCCTTTCTGGTATAAATCCCAAAGGTCACAACTGAATCGTTCAGCATTCGATACTCAATCTGCCATTAGAGGCTGAGTCATCCCAGCTGCAAATCGAAACTGTAGTTCTTCTACAAAAGAACTTTCTAATCCAAAACAGAGCTTCAGGCTCCTAAGTAATGTAGTTCTTAAAGTGTTATCAGTTTAAAACTTTTCGTCACAGAGTACATATTTGTAATAATAATTAGTGTAATAATCTAAATGCAAATAAACAATTTAAGAGAAAAAGAATTTGGGAATATGGACTATGGCATATTGATAACCATATTTTGCTACAGAAAATTTGAACTGACTTGTAGGAAATCATGTAAATGAAGAAAGCTGTTAACTGTATTAAACTTGTATTCAGTGAAATAGTCATTAAATGTGTTCTGCTCTGTTAAAAATATAACTCAGACACAGTAGACGGGAATATTTCAGACATGAGTGATTTGAAAAAGGACATTTATATTCATTTGTTACATTAGCACAGTGTTGGGACATAAAAAATATCTAAATCCATGTGTCAGACTTTTAACAAGTAAGTAGAAATTTGGTGGCAGTTTCCACCAGTTTTCTTCTGAATAGAATCATAGAAATAAAAAAATCTCTATCCTAAGCTGCCTTTGTTGAAAGGCTGAGTTTGAAATAGATATTTGAAAGTAATTATTATGTTTTATTTTCATTAGTCATTTTCTTATTGCATATCAATAAGTATAGTAATTTTTAGAATAATTTGGCATATGAACCATATCTACATTTAGAGCCATCTAAAAAATATAGGGCTTAATCTCAGTTAAATACCAAGTTTTCCAGAGAGATTTTACTAAGCTGCCTTTCTCAGACCCTGGTATTTTTGCATTTTTTATGACTTTGTTATTTTTTATTAGGCTTCTTAAAAACTGAAGCTACGCCCCTTGTTTCAAAGTACTACCACAAGATTGGGTTTCTTGTGACTTGACCTCACTTTGTGAATGTAGATAAAGTATATCTATCTACTTACTCGTAGTTTGATCTACCTGAAGAAAACATTTTTTAGAAGCCAGACATATATATCTATTTTACACTCTCAATTATCCAGGCTATAGTGTTATGTAAGACACAAATGATATGCTAAACTGTAAATAATTTTAAGAAGATGCTTTCAATCATTTTTTTTTTAAATTGGTGCATTGTAATCATACATCTTGATGAAGTTCAAGAATGTAGAGGCATACATGCACATATATAAAAGTTATTGAGAAAAAAAGTCAGCATTTTACAAACTGTAATGTCTATCTCACATTATAATGCTTATTTTTGAAGACAGTTCGAAAATGTTACCTTGCCCGGCAGGAGAAAGGAATCCCTGCTTTATTTTTTATTTATTTATTTATTTATTTGCGGTACTGGGGATTGAACTCAGGGGCTATACCCCCCGAGGTATACCCCCAAGCCCTATTTTTTTTTTTTTTTTTGTGGTACTGGGAATTGAACTCAGGGGCATTCTACCTCCGAGCTACACCCCCAGCCCTATTTTTTTTTTTTCCTTTTTTTTTAAACAGGGTCTCAGTTGCGGAGGGCCTCACTAGGTAGCTGAGGCTGGCCGTGAACCCGGATCCTCCGGTCTCAGCCTCCCGAATGCTGGGATTACAAGCATGCACCACCACGCCCGGCTCCAAGCCCTATTTTTTATTCTTCATTTTGAAACCGAGTCTCACTAAGTTGCAGAGTGCCTCACTAGGTAGCTGAGGCTGGCCGTGAACCGAGATCCTCCGGTCTCTGCCTCCCGAATGCTGGGATTACAAGCGTGCACCACCACGCCTGGCTGAACCCCTGCTTTATAGTTAGATGCTTGTTAAGCAAAGAGAGGAGGTTGTAATTTATACCTTCCCAATGAATAGACAAACCTAAAATTCCAAGGGAGAGAAGCTTAATTTTTGAGTCCTCTGGATCTTGAAACTGTGTGTTAGAGGAGGTACGGTGGGTTTTTGGTTTGTGTTTTTCTTTCTGATTTTTAGCTGGCACTGTCTGTGATCAAAAGAGCACCCTGAATCCTCCACCCTCATCATCCTCAGGGTCCAACTAGGTTCCTGCCACGTCTGCTGCAAGACCAAGAGGGAGGACCACTGCTGCGCCCTAACCATGGCACTTGCTGGATGGCAGCGCACTGCTATTTTCTTGCTGATCCTCTGTATGGGGCTGAGCCCTTCTGACCTCAGAGATTTCCTGCAGAACATGGTCAATTTTAGGAGAGTCAGGAGACACTCTGTTTTGATAATATAGAATTTGCTTTCAGAGCTTCAGATCCCAGTTTGGTAAATTGCTTGAAGTCATGAAGGTAAAGGCTGAATTCAGATCAGAGTCATTTCAGTTTTTCTTCATGTGGCTTTGGCCTCTGTATCTCCACGCAGGCCACACTGGCCCTCCCCGTGTGCTATGGTTTTCCTATTTGCAGAGCAAAGGCAAACTTTTCCTATATTCAGAGCAGAAATAGAAACAGGAAGACTCTGAAAAGAGGTTGACTTGCTTATTAGAAGTCTGAACTCTTTGCAAACTGTCCATTTTGAAATACCCATCAGGATGAAAGATAGTGATTACAGATAAGAATTCAGAAAGGAGAAATAATAGCTTGCGGTGCAGTGCTGAAGAGTGTGGTTTGGGGTTGGCTGTGCCCATTTTAGCATCTACCTTCTTATTTCAGCACTTAACTTGAGCTTTAGGCTCGCACCTTCTCTCAGTCAACATTTATTGTGCATTTACTATGTGAACCTTTAAATGGCATTCTAGCACAACCTTTGTGAGCAATCTGTCTGATCTTTCCTTATCTCTCTACACTATCAAAAGTTTTTTCATGTTAAATTCCTACTATGGACTCCTCCTCAAGGAAAAAAAAATATTTTGATAAATATATCCATTTTAGTTAGGACCATAGTACTCTAAACCAAAGGAATGGCCTAAATGATAGAATTTTAAGACATCATGATGGCAGGAGAGATAACTTTTAGCTAAGTCAAATCTTCAGCTTTTTTTCAGTCTAAAATCCTCAGAAAACTTCTTAACAGGCCCCTCTGTACCTTTTGATTGTAACCAAGAAAAGTACAATTTATTAGCTAGTCTAAGATCTTTGACTCTTTGTTCCATGTGCCTAATTTTTCTTTGGCGATAGTATCCCTTTTTAATCACTGTTGCACTTGCACAGGAAGGTAAGTTTTTTAATTACATGTCTTTAAATTAATACAGTTAATTAAACTAATCCTCATAGCAGTGCTTCTCTAACTCATTGAGTTAGAAAGTGGCCCCTGAAGTCGGGCCACTCTTCGTAGAACACCAGAAAATGTTCTATTGTACAAAGTAGGATATTTTTATCCTAGCAGAAATCTGACTATACATGGAGTACAGAGTTAATGTTTTTGAATTTGTGAATAAACAGAAACTAGTATTCTTATGGTAAGGTTTTAAGTTAATGATGCTGTGCTGATTTTTTGGTGATTGTTGTTCTTGTGTAGCAGTTGTTAGCAGAATGTTGTATGATCCTCAAGTTTAAGAAAAATTTTTGTGAGTAAAACTTAAACTTGAAAACACAGACAATCATGTCTTTCCTTAGAAATGGAAAAAGATAAGTGTTATTTTATTGGTAGGAAAACTGTCACCCTTGTGATGCCGATGTCTGGCAGAGGTTTCCTTGAGAGTCACTCTCCTGGCTGTTTGTTAGAATGTGGACGAGAAATAGATGTGGACATGATAGAGGTGACACAGGACAGAGGTGACGGCTCCGTGCTGCTTCTGAATGGGTCTTGATTTTTGGTTTTCATTATTTTGAAGTGTTTTCTTTTCCCAATGGAAGGAATGAGTAATTCATTTCCTTTCCATGCTTCCTATTATCTCCTTTATTACTTTAAGTCTTTATCATTTTACTTGCAATTCTGACATCTCACATTCAAGAAATGGAAAAATAACATTTTAAAAGACAAAAAATGAATTACAAGGAGCAATGTGCCCCTCATATACATATATTTGGAAAAAAATTTTTCTTTTATCATCATTTAAATTGCTTTCAATTCCACTCTCTATCCTTCTATGTATTTATTTCATATTTCTGTTTGTGCAATTGTTCTTTCTCCAGTATTATCCCAGTAACCCATACCACCCTTCTGCAAATGCTACCAGTTATCACAGGACAGAAAAGTGCAGTTAAAAATGTCCAGTGTATATCATTCAATTATTGAATTATCTGACATTGGGTTCTACCCTCTGTCTCATAGCCAGTGGCTATCTTTTTAAAGGGGGGAAATATGCTTTAGCAAATTGAATAAAAAGGGTGACATTTTGAATGGATGGCCTAGTTTAGTTTTCACCTCTTGTTTGGAAAATACTGAGTGCATTAAGGGACTAGTTTAGGCTTAATATAAAATGCAAAACTTCTACATTGCCTTTCTTCTTTCTTTTTATAATTCCCTCCTCCTCCTCCTCCTCCTCCTCCTCCTCCTTTTTCTTCTTCTTGTTCTTCTTCTGTACTAGGGAATGAATGTAGGGGGGTATTCTACCTTAAGCTATACCCTGGCCCTGTTTTATTTTGAAACAGGGTCTCCTAAATTGCTGAGAGTCTCACTAAGTTGCTGAGCCTGTCCTCAAATCTGTGATCCTCCTATCTCAGCCTCCCAAGTACTGGGATTACAGGCTTGCACCACTATGCCCAGCCAGAAGTTCTTTTGAAAGCAGTAGCTGGGCTGCTGCCAATGTAATGAGCCCTGATCAAAAGAGACTCAAGAAGGTTTAAAAAACGAGCTTCACTTTAAAAGACAATAAAAGTAGAAGAGATGAAGGTTGCAGGGTGATAGAGGAAATGGGAAAGAAAAGATTTCAACTTTTTTGTCTTTTTATGCTTTGCCTTGCCTTTTTAATCATTATGCCAATATCTGAAAGTGAGAGAAAGATATTATTCATATTTTTGCCATATTTTCACCTTTTATTATAGTAAGAACCTTCCATTGTTTCATTGGAAACATTTACAATAGAAAAAAAATCTAGCAATCTAATTTTAAGTGAAAATGTAATTATATGAGTGAAATCTAATATATGCTGGTGGAACACAGACTTACTTCTCACATGCTTTCTGTCCTTTAATTTTTTTTTTGTTGTTGTTCACCTTATCTGTTCTACAGTGTTTGTAGATTTTAGGAAGACTGTTCTTCAAGCCCATCCAATTTTTACTGTAATAAACTGATAACATTCAATTAAAATCAGCTGTTATAAGAAAATAACTTCCACAGGCTTTAAATCTTAGTGTTGTACCTACAGAAAGGGACAAAAATAAGTAAACCTGTTCTATTGACTAACAGGATTCTAGTTTGTTCATTTTTATGGTAAAGAAAAGCAGTTCTGCTTCTTGTCTTTGTGTCTTTCTAAAAGGATTTCCTTCTCTGGAACTGAGAATGCTGCACATCCTTTGGGTCCAGCGGCTGCTGCAGGCAGTAACCATGGCATCCTAACCACCCCTGGGCGAGGCTCACAGGCAGACTTACAGGCAGACGGATGGAGCTCATTTCCAGAATGTACAACTGGAGAGTTGCTTTTGCAAAATAATTGCAGCGAGCGTTCACATACTCGTTCTCTTGTGGGCATGGAGAAATGTGCATCATTAGCAACGTGGCCTTCTCTTGTGATTGTTTTCATTTCTGAGATCCTAAATGGTGCCGAATATCAAGAGAGTTTAAAACAAGCAAGTTCTAAGTTCAAAAGGTTTCCATTATAAAAGGAGAGAGAGAGAGAGAGAGAGAGAGAGAGAGAGAGAGAGAGAAAAGAAATGAAAATGTTGCCCAAGATTCAACAGAAAAGGTGATTCAGATTTGTTTTAATGTAAATCTATTATAAAATTTAAGAAGTTATTAAAAATGTTGTTGTGTGTGTGCCAAGAAAGCAAGACATGTCATTCAGATTATGACTTTGTCTTCCTGGTTATGGTTTACAGCTGCATCGATGATCAAATAAGGCAGATGGTGCCTCGGTTTATTATTAGAAACAATCAACAAAGTAAAAATATTATTCAAATGTTAATGGAAAAGCATCTCTACTTAATAGATAAGGAATGATCAGAAAAGAAGGGTGATGTTTACGTGGTCACTGAAGTTAGATATAAGCTTGTTGGATTTTAACCAAGTAAACGTTCCAAGTATCACTTTTAGTACATGAACTATAAATTTCGATCTGAGCAGGACATGCTTACTGTCTGAATTTTGCATGAGAGTTCATTTTCCACTGGACCAAAGTGACATACGATGTTAATGATGTTACAATGTTAATGCACAGAGCTTGGATCATGAGGAATCTTACTTAGTCTTTACAAGCACAGACCGATTTGAGACTTAGCAAATGAATCAGTTATAATTTTCCGCTCTCCCTAGAAAAACTATTATATCTTACCTCCTTCCCTGTGAAATCTTTATCCATCTAGCAATTCCCAATGGATCTGACACCATCAATAAGACCTTTAAATGTTTGGAAAACTTGTATTGAAAATCTCAAGTGTGCATAATACTTTCAATCATTGTTCTCATTACCATCAGCATTTTTTCTTTTGGATTTATAGAATCTGTACCTACAGCATGCTTCTCTAATACAGCTGTTTCTGAAATAAAACATTATCTGACTATGTGACATCCTAACATATGTTAAATTAAATATCCTAACTGGCAATATTTATCAACTTGAAACATAGATTTTATTTCTTCTTTAAAAAAAATAGATTAAGTAGTGTGAGAATACATTATGGGAACTATTTTCCGAAGAGCAACAGAGTTGGATAAAGCCAATCTGGTTTTGGTATTTGTCTCTGGAGCTTTCCCTAAAATGTGATGTGCCAAAAGCTCTGTGGAGGGGTGGCATAAACTTATTTTACTTAACATGCAAAATGAAAGCCAGTAACACAGATGACAGGAAGAAGTTAGTTAGAAAAAAAAAAATTCCTCACTCAAATCTATGACCAATAAATGTTCAAACCTCAAAACAGGAGTAAAAACGGATCCATGAAATTTATATCCCTAATCATTTCTAAAATAAATGCCACATTGAACTGAATCAATAATTATCCAATATATGTGCACCTAGGTTGTAATCAATTGATAGTATTTTAATGCTACAATCAATGAAAACATGTATATTAATTATTGCTTTGTTTTATAATTTAAAAATGACCAAAATCAGCAGAGAAACTCTTTAAAGGAAAAAATGCTAAAAAATATTCTTTAAAAACTCAAAGGAAAAGTTGACATTTCAGATTCAAAAGAAAGTTACATTTGGCAAGAGCCTTACTCTTGTGATATGTTAGTTATGTTTAACTCTGGTATTTTTTTTTTTTTTTAACAAATGACTAGACCTGGACTCTGTGTTTCTTGGGCCAAGACATCATCTTTTATGACACATTTCTACACAAACAGACTCCCACCAAGGTCATCACTCACCTTCTTAAACACCAGGCCAGCACAAGCCAACATTTTAATTTACAGAACAAATTTATACACGGGACTGAAAGATATGGTGCTCCTACTGAGGGCTGCCACCAAATATATGGAGCAGATCAAGGCAGTTTGGAATTCCTTTTCTATTCTGCCCATGCACTCAGTCGCGCACTCCTGCTCCCTCTTCACCCCTTTGCTCTCAAAATGGTTGTGACCAGTGCCAGCACCCTCCTGGAAAAAGTGCAAGGAGTTGTGGTTCAAGGAATGTAGCACTGGAATAGAGAGTCTTTACTGGAGATGAAGCAAAAAGGGGATACATGCAGCAGAAAATGAGCAAATAGGTCTGTAAACCCAGTCCTTGGGAGGCTGAGACTGGAGGATTGCAGTTTCATGCTGTTACAAAATAAAAATAAAATAGAGCTGAGTGTCTAGCTCAGGCAGAATGCCACTGGGATCAATCCCCAGGAATAAAAAAGGAAGGAAGGAAGGAAAGAAAGAAGGAAGGAAGGAAGGAAGGAAGGAAGGAAGGAAGGAAGGAAGGAGAAGAAGGGGGAAGAGGAAGGAAGGAAGGAGAAACGAATTGGTTCTCATTGATATAATTCACCAAGAGTATCTGGACTGCATGTAGATGTATGGGCCTATGAAATTAGGGGAAAAAGAACATGTATAGCCACTAGTTTAAAAAGTTCCACTACTTAACAATATTGCTGGGAGTGACCTTGTGCTGCATATAGTTTTTCACTTCTAATATTTGTCTAAAAATCCCTTTTGCCAGAAATATCTTTGAGCCATTTCCCTCCTTTCCTTTCCTTTCCTTTCCTTTCCTTTCCTTTCCTTTCCTTTCCTTTCCTTTCCTTTCCTTTCCTTTCCTTTCCTTTCCTTTCCTTTCCTTTCCTTCATTCCCACTACATTTACAGGAAGAACTGATTTTCAGAGCACAGGTATTAGTATCTTGTAGGATATGAAGTTTTAGAAATGCCATTCTAGATCCTTATGATTAGTAAATGCTGGTGGGTTCACACCAAGCATAATACAAAGTCTGATTACTATGATAAGGGATAGTAAGAAAAATAAGGCCAAGTTGAAAAATAACCAGAAGAGATCATGGAGTAAAACAGAATGGGAAGCAGAGAGTAAGAGATTTGTGGAGGAATGAAGAAAGAAAGACACTTTACAATAAAAAATAAGGCATGAGGCAAATGATCAATGGTCCTTTCCCATTCCTTTTTCTCTTCCACTAACATTGTTGTCCAAAATAAATTTGGCACATTTGTGGTTGTATAATTCAAAATGATATCAAAAGCTTCCCAAATGACATATGTTTTCCTGCCTCTAATAGCTTCTCTTTCATAGAAATAAATAGTAAAAATATTCAAATGTTTGTCTTGGTACACTAAAGAAAATTTTCCAAAGGATGTCTGAGATTGGGCTAGTATGTGTGTGTGCGTGTGAGCATATGCATGTGTGGTCTTCATTCTCAAGAGTTTGCCTTTTTGGCTCTGCACCAGTGTCTCTTATCCACACAGTCCTCTGTCTGCTTGCTCTGAAAATTTTTTTATTTATTCCTTCATCAAATATTTATTAAATAAATGGACAACCTTTTAAAGATTTTTGCATATGTAACTTAATTTCAGTAAAGACTCAGTATGTTGTCACTTCTTCCTTCCTTTTTGTGATTGATTCCACCTAGGATGAGAAGAAAAATATACTGATATATTCTCTTTAAACAGAAAAACTGGCTCATACTCACTCATAATTCATTATTTAACATACATTCATTGAGTTTTTACTAAGAACTGGGCATGAGTCTAGCCACTGGCCTATGAAACTTACATTTTAAATGTCTCTGGTAAAATGCTGTTCTTAGGTTTCTAGGTTCTAGATACTTGTTCTCAAGTTCTGTGTGCTTTCCCATTTCCCATTGTGTCTGATCATTTTTTTCCCCAAAGGCCAAGTTTAAAATTCAT
>PVLC010001397.1:120620-145385 GCA_004027655.1 Graphiurus murinus
ACTAGGGATTGAACTCAGGGGCATTCTACCTCCGAGCTACACCCCTAGCCCTATTTTTTTTATTCTTTATTTCGAAACCGGGTCTCACTAAGTTGCGGAGTGCCTCACTAGGTAGCTGAGGCTGGCCGCGAACCCGGATCCTCCGGTCTCAGCCTCCCGAATGCTGGGATTACAAGCGTGCGCCACCACGCCCGGCTTCAAATCTAGTTTTTTAACAAGTACATTCGAGCTCAGGACTAATTTTCAGAGAACATGTATTAATATCTTGTGGGATATACAGTGTCAGAAATGCCATTCTAGATCCCTATTCTTAGTACGTTGACCTAAGGGAACCCATAATATAAAGTATAACAACTATGATAAGAAGATGTCTTTAGAGAGAAAGTAGGTAGGTAAGGTAGATAGATAGGTAGATAGACAGATGGATGCTGTCCATGTTTTGACCTGAGAAATTCTGAAAAGTCAGTTTTAGTAATTGTCTCAATCAACATTCTCACTGCTATAATCTAAAACAACTGACTCAACTAGAGGAATGAGGATTTATTTGCTCACAGTTTTTGGAGATTTCAGATTCAGTCCATGTGAGGCCAGTTTCTTTGGATCTCAGGGCATGGTGGTGGGAAGCAGAGGGAGGGAGAGAGCAAGGGCTCTGCTCTCACATCATGAAGGCAGGAAGCAAGAAAGAGCAAGCAAGCAAGGGAATTCAAAGACAAAAGCACAGTCTCTAAGGCCACACCCCAGGAACCCACCTTCTCTAGCCACACCTACCAGTCTAAGTTACCACCCAGTAAATCCATTACAATGGGTTTATCCACTGATAAGATTACAACTCTCATGACTCAATTATATCAACTCTGAAGGTTAATACTGGAACTCTTCAGAAGACATTCTATATCTAACCATAATAGTAATGAATGAAAATGTGAAAGGCAAAATATTTTAAATTAACTGTTGGAAAATTTTATGAGAAAGGTATATTTACTATTCCTATTTTACTGATGAAAAAACTGATTAATAACCTTTAAAGGCTATCCATATAGGATATATCATAAGAGGAAATTGTTATTGTGGGGAATATACAACATAGCTCAGCAAAACAAGAACCAAGTGTGATTATTCATATATAGTGGTTAAAATTTTACTATGAGCTGGGTGTGGGGGTGCACACCTATAATTCCAGTACTTGAGAGACTGATGCAGGAGGATCACAGGTTGGAGAACAGTCTCAGCAATTTAGCAAGACTCTGTTTAAAACAAAAATAAGAAGGGATTGGGGGTGTAGCTCAGAGGTAGAATGTCCCTGTGTTCAATTTCCTGTACTACAGACTTTTTTTTTCCTATGCACATCAAACTATAAAGAAGCTTGGACTTTAAAATTTGTCTACAAAGAGGAGGAAAATAGAACACCAGGTGACATGTTGTGTGTGTGTGTGTGTGTGTGTGTGTGTGTGTGTGTGTATGAGAGAAAGAGAGAGTGAGAGATTTTTCAGTATATAAAGTGCTTAGCACATGGTTAGTACTTCATCCATAGTAATCAATATTACTTGATTATCTATGTGTCTTGCTTTGCCAAGAGAGGCTACTTGGAAAAATTTGCAAATGTGGCAGCTTTCTCCCTTTCACTTCTGTGTGTATCTTTTTAATTTCTCTACCCAGAACTTCCTCCAACTTCCCAAGGAGCATTCCTCCAAAGTACTTAGTACTGAATTAATTGTTCATAATCAGCTAAAAAGAGGCAGAGCCAGGATTATGTACCCAGAGGGATGTGGTTAAGAAGCAAATCAAACAAATTACGCCTTCTGGTACATTTTCTGTCTTGTTTTAGGGCTCCCCACCCCAGTTGCTTATTCTAGCACACTTCTTTACAATTGGAAGCAGCAGGACTATAGAATGGTGGATCTTCAGTTAGAAAGGACCTTAGAAAAGCAGGGTCTGACCTCCTTGTCTATGGGTAAAAACAAGAGAGGTAAAAATCTCAAGTCTTTTCTCCTTTCCAGGTTCAGGCCAATTAGTCGCGCATTGCTGTGAGCTTTGGGTTAATTTATATTAAAATAAATAGCAAGATGTTTCAATTACATAGTATAAACATCATAGCATGTTTACTAGATGAATTTGTAAAAGCCATATTTCTTAAGCCAGGAAAGCCATTAAGTAACTTAAAATCCTGGCCTCCAATTTTTGTAATTAGTCTCTTGAGCACAGGCCATATTTCTGCATCTCACAGGATTCAGACTGCGCTGAGGATGGTTCAACAAATGGAACTGTTTTGATCTATCTTGACAGTAAGCTGTGAGACCGGCTTGAGCCACGTTCAAAGTAGACAGATAGCATGATAATTACAATAATGTGCAAATAAAACCTCTATAACTAGGTAATCTCTTGACAGACCATCATACGTTTGGCCTGTCGACTGTTTCCACTCATCCAGCATGACAGATTTCCTTTCTGCCTTTTCTCTCTTTCTCAATTTAAACATCATCTAGGCTGAAAGAATGTCTTCTGGGTTTGCAATTTACTAAAAAAGCCCAAGAAACCTTGGGGAGCAAGTTAACTCTATTCAACTGAGTGCTTTAGGAAAAGGTGTTTTCTCTAAGAACACTGGAAAAAACACCATAAAGTGTGAAGTTGAAGCTTTGAGTTCCTGACTTTTACATTAGTGACTTTTTCAAATGTCAGATGCAGGAATTGAGCACTCAAGTTTCTGTAAGAATGCTGAGTAATAGGGAAAAAAATTAGATATGTATGGCTAAAGGCTCTTTGTTTCTGATAGATTGTAATCCTATTCTCTGATCCTATTAAGAGTTGCTTGGAGCCAGATGTGGTGGCACATACCTGTAATCCCAGTACTTGGGAGGCTGAGATATGAGGGTTGCAGGTTCACAGCCAGACTCAGCAACTTAGTGAGACCATGTTTCAAAAATAATAATAAAAAAAAGGGCTGTGGGTGTAGCTCAGAGGTAGGACGCCCTTGGGTCCAATCCCCAGTACCCCAAAATAGAAAAAAAAAAGAAGTTGCTTGGCTAGGACCTTTGTGTCATATATATTTTTTCTTCTTTCCTCGATAGGACATTAAATGTTTTAAGGACATGTGAGAATAAATGCAAATATAGTTTTCACACCTTTTCTTTTGAATATTTTTTAGTGCTCATTAGTGGCATTTTCCTTATTTGTAATTACTTTGCCTAGATTCAGTACTCTAAGAGGAAAAATCATCAGCTTAAGGAAAATCCTGGGTTTAAATCCTAGTCTGAATAATTAGGAGCTGTGTTACTCTCTGAGAATCAATATTCTAACTGATTAAAAAAAGACGATTTGGTGAGATCTTCCTGATAGAACTGAGGACCAAGTGGGCAATATAAGCACAACAGTCTTCTAAACTGGTCTTCTACAAATATAAAAAGTAATTCTTATAGGAGAGAAAAGGGAAATAATTAAAGCTAAATTGAACCATGCAATGACATAAACAAATATTTTATAAAGAAGGATATCCAAATGGATGATATATAATTCATGTGTATGTATATGTTAATGAGGTTGTATAGTCCTTCATATATATATATATATGCATATATATATATATAAAGTTCTTTTCTCTCTTCCTCAATTTAAGCATCATCTATGTATATGAAAACATCATCGATATATAAACATCATATATATATTACATGTATGCATAACCTCATTGATCATCAGAAAGAAACACCATGGTATAGGACTATATACTTATTGAAATAGTTGAGATGAAAAAGACAATTTAAAGTATTAGCAAAATGTGGAGAAACTGGAGCGCTCATAAATAGTTGATGGAAGTGTCATTTGGTATGATCATTTTGAAAACTGTTCAGCATTATCTATTAAAGTTGAGGATGAACATCCCAATGACCCAGAAAATCATACCTGTAGCAAAGATACATAAAATGTGCACCAAAAGGTAAAACACAATTATATTTAGAACAATGCTATTTAATGGCATTAAACTTGAAAGCACTCAGTAGAATGGATATGCTGTGATATATCCATGCAACTGAATATTACAGAACAATGAAAAATAATGATCTTTGAACTGTATTAACCCAGATAAATCTCACAAATGGAATGTTGAGCAAAGGAAGATGGACATATAGTATATGATTCCATTTGTAAAACTTCCAAACTAGGCAATTTATGGTGTTAGAAATTAAATCATTAATTTTCTTGTGAGATGAACCTAGGGTGGTGACTTGAAGGGGTCATAAAGATTTCTTCTAAGATGTAAGTAATGATATATTTATTGATTTGACTTGCTAACCTAGTTGTATACACCTTATAAAAATTTATTTTCACACTTATGATTTGCCTGCTTCATACATACATATGTGTGTTATACTTCCATAAAATGGTTTAATTAAACACATACAAAAACCTACAACATACTTGTGACCTTCAGAGTTACTAATGGTGACCTCAGTATGCCAATGGTCAGTAGAATATCAATATTTGTTTCATTTTTCTCATTCAGGTTCTCAATAAGAGAGTACTTATTTCTATGTCTAGCTTGACAAAAATATCTTTTTGAGGTGTTTTATAAGTGTCTCTATGATTAACTCCTTGAGGTAATATTCCCAAGACTTCAATTTTTCTTCTTCCTTTGCATCTTTTGTAGAACTATTTTTTTCCTCTGGTGCTGGGGACTGAACTCAGGCTGGAAGCCTAGGCTCTACCACTGAGTTACATGCCAAGCCCCTTCTTTTTGTAGGAGTAATCAGTTCTCATCAAAGATAATTCAGTGACTCTTCTATAGTAGACACTATTGGCACCCAGGAAGAATTTAGATGTTTTGGAAGTCAAACCTGCTGGACTATGTGATTTACAGGCCTCGTTTTGGGAAAGCAGATTGTTTTATTCTTTATATCATTCTAGTATTTATCTATGGCTTCAGAACAAGTGAGGCCTATCATCTGGTTATTGTCAGGATCTGGAGGAAGCCAAAACAATGTGGAAATGGAACTTTGCAGATTCTTTCATGTGACAGTTTTGAGCATGATTTTTCAGAGTGTGTATACAGTGTGCTTGGATATCCTGTCCTGTAAAAGAGGCACTGTCACCTTCCAAAAGGAAGAAGAAATAGAATCAGCTCTGGAGTTAGGCCAAATTATTTTAGGGCCACCTCTTGGTAGTGGTGATTTATTTAATGTACAATCTCCAGTAATTTTTAAGACAAGACGTCAGCAAAGTAGACCCTGGTGTTCTGAAAGATAAATCTGCTCACAGAAACAAACAAATAAGCAAATATTTTTTTCCCTCTTTGATTATTAGTTGTATCTTCATGGCATAGCAGAAAATATGGGCTTTTATCAGGTCACTTCGCCAGTTGGGTAGCCAATTAAACATAAAATTAATTCTAAAATACATCAAGTTCAAAAACTTCCTTAGAGATGGGCATTCTTAATTGACTCACTATGGTAATTAAATTTAAATTATAATTCATCACACTTATGCTTTGTGAACATAGCTAATACTGTTTAATTGTATTAATATTCCTTGCCATAGTCTAAGCAACTTTCTCTCCAAAAATATATATGTATACATTTTTACCCAAATCATCTTTCATTACACAAAGCTACAGAAATTTGAAATCAGCTGGGAAAATTGGTTTGCACGTTGATTTAAGCTTCAAATCCTTTGCAAGGATAAAAAGACACAGAACGTGAGGGTAGAATTAAAATGTTGAAAACAAAGCCCCCTCCAAATAGCCTGGCAGAAGTGCAGCATTCTGTGTTTCTCTGCTGCCAGATGGACCAGAACTATGGGCTTAATGTAAACATGCAGTTTCCTTACAAAAATCATTTCATCCTCAATGTTCCTGATAGCTGCAATGCATTTCCATTTCACTGTGAATTCCAAATAATGAGCACAGGTAAACCTTTGAGGTTCAGCTTGGCTTGAACCAGGATCCACATGATTAAATGCTTATTCGAAACTCTTTCATCTGGAAGGCTTACAAGAAGGCTTGTTTTTGTTTTACTGCCTTTCTTAAAGTGTTTCAGTATTTTCAGTTTGACTTCCATCTCATACCAGAGGGTGAAAAGACATTGGAAATGATTGCTCTTTCAGTGAATTTCAAAAGAAGTTCTGGGTTTGATTTTGAGTAAACATTTGGCTTTGTTTTCAATTTTCTGACCCGGATGGCTCAGCCTTTTGAGGTATCTTTATAATAGATATAATTTTATCATTCTTATGGTGAATATATTTGCAAAATAAATTGGAGAATTGAGCCAATTATCCACATGGCTCAAGCTGGACTGTCATTTTGTCTTAATTGTATAGGTATTTCATAAAAATTGAGCATTTGGGGAGGACATTTAATAATTACTCTAGTTCTTCACTTTGCATGGAAATAACTTTCATTGCTGATAGAATTAATACAGTATTCATTATATTTTTCTTGTATGGCGTAAAAGTTTAATGCATAGAAGTTGCAGAAAATCTCAAGTAACAAAGCATTCTTCTACTTAATTATATTCTCCCCTCCGATATCACTTAAATGTTGAAAAAGTAAGTTACCTTTTCTTTATTTCTTCCTTTTAGGTAGACTGAGTTCATGTATTTCTTCTACATACAATGAGAATATTCTAAGGACTGATCTATATGATCTGAACAAAATAGTGTATTGTAACCAGTATGGCATCTCAGGTGATCCACTACCTCGCAATATGTGTAGGTGAACTAGGTGATTTCTAGCATGGGGTTTCAGAGAGACCACACCAGAAAGAAATTTCAACATTTATTATTAATTTGGAATTACTAATTATAAAATTTACACATTAATTCTTGGAAACTCTTGAAAATCACAGACTCATAAACCACTTAACTAGATATTGCCTTCACCATCTCATCAGCAAGTAATATTAACAGTGAAGGGAATATATTTTGATATATTCCTGGGCAGTTGTGAGCAGCTCACAGTAGAAAGATCTAATGGGGTTATACTCTGATTGAGGTATATCCACCATAGGAGGCAGAATTGGACCAATGGAGGGTGTGGTGCTACAGAGAGGCAGGAGGTGGTGTGAAGGTGCCACATACCAGGGAAAGCATGAATGAAAATAAAGAGGGGAGAGAAAAGGGGATGTGGTGCATACCAGATCATAGCTTGCTCTGCTCCAAAGAATGGAAATCCCAGCATTCAGGAGGCTGAGACCGGAGGATCCGGGTTCGCGGCCAGCCTCAGCTACCTAGTGAGGCACTCTGCAACTTAGTGAGACCCGGTTTCAAAATAAAGAATAAAAAATAGGGCTGGGGGTGTAGCTCGGAGGTAGAATGCCCCTGAGTTCAATCCCCAGTACCGCAAAAAAAAAAAAAAGAATGGAAATCCAGCTTTTAAGAAGCTCGACCATCCAAAATAAAGTCATACCAATGATAATGCCCCATATTTATATTTTATATGTCTGTTTTTATAATGTATGTATTGAATATACTACCTAGACTACTTTGGGACTGTTAACTCTATCAATATCTTTAGTCAATACTCCTTTTTAAAAGATCATGAAATATAATTCATTTTATGTTGAATTTCCTCTAACTAGCTCTAACATTTCCTTACGTTGTGGGAACTTTTTCCTATTCTGATTATTTCACTTGGGTTTCTTTGCTTTTTTCTTTCCTTTTTTTTAGTGAAATTCTGATTTTTTTCAAATTTGGTGAATTATAATTTTATGTCATATTGGATTGGGTTTCTTTCAAATCAAATTTTTTGTTAATTTTTCTCTTGTTCTCAGGTTTATAAAGATTTTTAGTTTTAGGTCTCTCTAAATGATCCTTTGTTAATATTTTAGTTGTCTATAACTTCTTCCATTTAATATTCAGCAATATGAGATTTACTATTCAGAACACTGCCTTCAGCTTAGTGTGACTTTGACCATGAAAACATACAAAATGATAAATTTTGTTTCGAAAAAAGTGAAAATTACAAAGTTCCAGTAAAAGTTATTGTAAGGGCAAGTAGATAAGAGAAATGTTTTGCTTAATAATCTAAAGAAAAGATAGGAAATAAGTGTTTGTACAAATAACATTTAAGGCAGAATTTTTGTTTTAGTCCTGAGAAGTCCAGTCGTGAAATGCTTGGATGTATTTCTTCAGTGTTGAAACCCAGATATTTCATCCTGATGGGAAAAAATTCCACTGGTGATATGAATTCTTGAACTGAAGGATAAACTATTAACTCTGAAACCTCTGGAGAGGATGAACCACATCAGCCTTTGCACCAAATAAACAGTTTGCTGATGGTTTGTGGAATGCAGCAATCAAAGGATTTCCAGGGCTTTGCTTGGGAGTTGGGTGTCTCTCCAGGAATTTTGAAGACAGCTTCTTACAATCATCATATAAATCAATCTAAAAAGTAAATTCCTCATTTTTTGCAATCACAACCATAAATAGCTATCTGTTATTATGGAATTATATTCTTTTTTTTCAGAGAAGGAACAAGAATTATCCTTTTATAGTGTATGCCAACTAGTGATGTTGAAATAAGGGCATCACCTGATAATTAATAATAATATTTATTTGTAGCTTTTGTGCTATGGCCTCACAGATCTGAATGCTATCTATGATGAGTGATAATGATAATATATAATGTTTATTGAGCATTTACTATATGCCAAAACTTTACACATGCTTCCTCATTTTGCTCTCAGGGCAATCCTACAAGTAGGGACTTATGTGGAAGACCTTGAGTAACACTTCAATGGTACATGGTTAGACACCATCAGAACCAAGACCAGAACAGGGAGTGTATGCATGTGTTTCTAATATCTATGCTTTCAATCTCTGGGTGACACTGCCTCCTAAATGTACCATTTGTGGCTGTTTGCAAATCCAAGAATTAAGTGGGAAGGATTAGGAATTTTATCAGGAGGGCTGAAGGCATGGGGAAAAAACAAAGGCTGAGAACACAAAAAAGAAAACGAGACGTTTCAGATCTCCTGAACTACATTAGAGATATCCATCTATCACTGCTGAGCTGTACTAGCATGGTCTTGGTACAAGAGCCCTTTAGACTTTCCTGACAGCACTTAGGAAATGTGTCAGCACTTTAAATATGGACAGAGGCAGTTCTCTCCTGCTTTGGAGGGTGCAAAGGCAGCAAAGCTGTGTTTTGTAGTTTCTTCCCCGTCTCTCCATACCCAAGGTATGTATTTGGATGGGGCCATGGGGCCCAGGCTCCATTTAGTCTTGGGAGGAGGTTCAGTAATACACCCCTTTGCTAGCAATTACACTCTATTGTAAATAGAAGAAAAGAGGTCTTCATCTATCTACAGTTTCAGTTTCTTCTATTCTGTCAGTCTTTGCTTCTTCTGGATGATGAAAACAATAGTAGAAACTAAGTAATTTCTCTAATTATTATTCAGTCAATGCCTACATTATATAAACATGATATCAATTCTGGTTGAAAAAGTTTAATCTAGTATAGAGGACTTTTTAAACCTAAAATTCTGTAAAATTGTAAAATGTCAACTTCTGGCATACACACACACATCTATCTATCTATCTATCTATCTATCTATCTATCTATCTATCTATCTATGTGTGTTGTGTGTGCATGTGCATATATATATACAACAACATAGGTCTCACTATGTTGCCCAGGCTGGCTTCAAACTTGTGATCCTCCTGCCTCATGAGTAGCTGGGATTACAAGTGTGCATCCCCATGCCTGGCTATTCTGGTATAAATTTTAAGAAAGAAAGTTATAATCAACATTTTTTTCTTTCTATATTTCCAACAAAAATGTAAGAGTTTCAAAAACTATTGTTATCAAGAGTTGCTAGAATTATAGGGCCAAAAGAAATATTTATTGGTTCCTATCTAATATTATAGTAATTAACTCTATGTTGTTTCATTCAGTAATGGGCACAAAGTAGGTTATAGCATAATGAATTGTCAACAAACATAAACTACCCAAAAATCAATTAAATTTACATAATATGACTATCCTCTAATTCTGTACTCATTTATACTGTTAATATTATTGCTTTGAACCAAATATACCTAATCAAGAATTTTGTATTAGTTTATCATATCTACTTACTATCCATTGTACCTACTTAATGTACCTCATCTCTGCTTAATTGTACTTATTAAATATATATAATTTCAAAGCAATTGTCATTAATTAACCTTAGATATTATAGGGTTTCTTGGTGTGTTAAACTGAAGTGATGGACTGGGGGTGAGATTTAGGGGTCTGGGCCATTATCTGTTTTTAAGAAACCAACTTTTCTTTAATTGAGTAGTAAAATGCCTTTGTAGTTTTCCTGGACTTATCAGGACCACCAGGAGACAAGAATACTGAGGGTTACCAGAGTCCTGGGATCAAAACAAAGGTAAAAGATGTGGGCACCTGGATCTCCAGTTTAAAGAAGAAAAAGAGAAGTGTCTTGACTAAATATCAGGTGGTTAATACCATGTAATAAGACAATTAGACTGGTCTGGAATCCGTACATACCAAAGAAAATGATGTAGTGAGGGGGAAGTTCATAGTTTTTTAGCTTGAAATATTTGGATGATTTATGTAAAAAAAATGTTTTGTTTTGGCCTATTTTTATCTCAATCCTTAAATTATCTGGGTAATTGATAAAATTATGAGCTTTTATGAGACGATGAAGTCCTTAAGGTGAGACAGTAATGCTAATTTGAAACACTAAATCAGAAATAAAAGTTCCAAGTTTTAAAAAAAAGTATTAAAGTACACTCGATGTGAAGAAGTTTATATTTTGGCAGAAGGACCTGGCTGTAATCTGTTTTAAAATAAATAGATTGTGTACAGCTGTCCCTGCATCCCTGGCAAAATGACGATTTAATGTTGATTGAGAGAGAAAGCCTTTGAAGCCAGCGAGGAGCAGGCCCAGGACTGCTGAAGTGATCATTATCAGTCTTTCCCTGAAGGATGACTTGGTGCCAAAAGCCCTTTTCTCCCAACTGGGGAAGGTGGATTCAGGAGCTGAGGCTTTGTACGTCTGAAAAGGCCTTCTCATTCGCAGGCCTCTGGTGTCTTATTCCTTTAGGATTGTGAATGTCTGAGAATAAGCAGATGCAGCCCCTTTCACAGAAGGGCAAGATCCGCAGCTCCGCGGCATCGTGGCATTATTTATTCATCACGAGAGCGGCGAGTGAACGCGGACCCTGCAGAAAAATCAAATCAGTGTTCGTTTTGCAGAGCAGCTGCCTTTGGCAGAGGAAATGCAGTTGGATCAAACTTTGGTGACTGAATAATTACAGGCGTTATTCAATTGGAGATGCAAATGAGCAACCATCTTTTCTTCGGAGTTGTTGGATTTCACTTGTAATGCTTAAATTAAAACCAGCTCAGAATTTGTAAAAGTAGATTCTTGAAAGCTGAGAGAATTTCTATGCTTGTCCATAGACCAGTAGTTTCACTAAAAATATTTACATATCAGTTAACCTCAATGGACCAAATCTGCATTTCTTCATGTGTAAGGGTTAAATGGATTTAGTGCCAAAGTCACTGTGTCTTTGGGTGTTTAACCTTGGAGGTTTGCTTACGGGATTCAGATAGTGTAAAACATACACACTTTTTAGATGTTAATAAAGTAAATGCATGTATTTTAAGAATACCTAAATATAATTTAAAACCTGTAGGACTTGTATAGATATTATTTAATTTGCAAAATGATCAAAATTACATCACATTCTGAGAACTTTTCATAAGCTGCCTAGTTTTTAATCAGATGTTCCTCCATTTATGAATTCTGAGTACTTGGGTGGATTACTTTACATAATATATATGTACCTCTTAAGTTACTAAGAAGATTAATTAAAATATTTTAAGTGCTCAGAATAATGACTGACATTTAGTAGGTGCTGCTGCTGCTGTGTATATAAATCAAATATACTTTTATCAGGTGGTAAATTGGTATATAATAAAAATCTGTATCTACCTAGCCATGTACTCTTCCATATTTCAGTTCAGTAAAATTACAGTTATGAGAAAATGTTATTCACATTGTGGTTCACTGTGTTTATTACTTTATGTTTATACAGCATGCTAGTGTGCTTTTTAAGAGTAGGTACTATGACTTTTAAACTGCAAGACAGTATCTATCCTGATTGGGTGATTCCAAAAATAAAAGCTTGAACATTTTTTTTTCAGTATTTATCCATATACTTTCATCATTTGAGGGCCACAACAATGCATGAAAAAGAAATTATTGAATGAAGATGAAATCATAGCAAAATAAAACTGCCACACTAGACAGCTGGAGAACAGCCCCAGGCTTCCTGTCTTCTTCCCATGAATGTCCATCGCCACAGCTGTCTTCACCAAGTTCCAGTTATAAACCCTCACTAAATTTCTTGAAGTGATTGGTTTCTTTAGTTCAAACTCTAGTCTGGTGCATAAATCTCTCCTCTAGATTTTAAGTATTTTTAAATGTCTTTATTTTCCCACGGCTTATTTCTTACCCACAACAACTAACTACTCTATATTTTCTTCCTTCTGCAGCGTTTTTGGTCTCCTCTCTGAATTTGTCATGACTATATTTTACTTTCACTTTGAGATTATGCTTGAAGCTTATCAGCATGTAAAATTCCCATTAAAATACCCATGGAGTGCGTACTCCAGAGTGTCTACTAGATGTGCTTAAATCATGGAATGCAAAGCATTTACTTATGTACAAATGGAAAATGTTTGGAATTGTACACAAATTAAGATATCAGAGCATCTGCAGTTCCTTTGTGGACAAGTGAAGAAAGGCTATAGTTTAAATGTGTATGCTTGTATTGGCAAATGTTTGTGATGTTCTATGAACATTGCTTAAAACTATTCTGTTCAATATCAACATTGTGTATAATTTCTGAATTTCTCTCTGAGATAGGAAATACTTTTGTATTTTTATGCCCTACTAAATTTGATTTCATCTTATTTCTCAGTTTTAATGTTCATTTTAGGAATTAAAAATGGAAACTATTTTATCATTATCATACCCCCTTACATTTTATATCTTCTAAAGAAAACCCAAATGGTTATTTAAAAAAATCCACACATGCAATATAGAATGAAAACTTATTACATCAATAAATAAACTTTATTTACAAGGTATATGTTGGAAGATAATGCAGACCTTTTTAAAAACTAGATGTAAAGGATAAATGATTTTTTAATTGGCCAGTGATTTTTTAAAAAGTTCAGCAATACAAATTCCACATCTGCTTCAACTGCAGACATATAAAACCAGTGTGACAAGAAAGGATCATTAAACAATCTGATTTTCTTGTTGGGAGGGTTTAATGCTGTTGGGTATAGTATTAAAATGTAGAATTTGATAGCATGTCTTAAACTTTTAATGATGTGTTCATGAATATAAAACATGCTTCTCCCAGTGACTTTATGAGTTCTCCTCTGCATAATTAGTGGTATCTGTTTTATGAGCTTACTGTTGTTTCCTTGATCCCATGAAAATGTAAAACCACTGTAATGATTTACACCATTCCAGAACTTTAAAGATATGAGCTGTTTCTTAAAATAAATAATAAAAAATACCAAAGTATAATTCTAGAATTAAAGTCTCGAGGGAGGGTCTTTGAATGTAAAAACACAAACAGGATAATACATTTTTAACATTGTGTTTTATAACATGTAACTTTTAATAAATACTAATACAGAATATGTTCATCTTTGCTATTTACCTAAAGCTTCCCTCTTCCCATATACATATTTTTCTTCCTCCCAGTTGAATAACATTTAGGGAAAAAATCAATCACCAATAACACACACATGTTTTAAAATAATTATTTGAATAATTTGTAATCATGAATTGTAAACTGAAATAGCAAAGAGACACTGATTACCAAACACTAAAGATCCAAAAATTTCCCAGTAAATTGTACTATATATTCTTTTTAAATTGTCTTTAATAGATGCACAAAAAAATAGATGCCTTATTTTACTTGCAATAATATAATGCATATTAATCAAATGTAATTTTGTCATGTTGCTTCAATAATTGAAATAAACCTTACAGTTTTTGGTTATTTTCATCATTTAGTATCCTGAAATGTAATGTTCTCAAAAGCCCTTTAGTTATTTTTTTCTTAGTTTGATTGCTGGTAGGAAAACTCTAAAGTAACTAAATTGTATAATATAGAGTTTTATAAGAATTTTATTCAAAGGAGAAAAATTTCAAGTTGGCATTAATTACATATAATGTTTGGATTACCATTAAGCTTTTTCCGTTGTTGAAATGGAGCTGTGCCTATGTCTCAGGAGAATGTATAATCAATAAGATTTCCCTCTGTTAAACAAATGATTTGCATTACATTCTTTGGGTTGACTTTTAAAAAAGGTGTTGGTCAAATATTTGATGCTTCATGAAACCTATTTAGCAGTAAATTTGTAGCTACTATACCTAGTTACTCCTTAAGGTAATATTTAGTAAGATGTTATCTAAATAAGAGGTTTCAAACAGAGTGTTTTCACTATAGTCTACTAAATATAGTACACTAAAAATATTGCATTCTAATTTTTAACTTAAAAAGATAGAAGGAGAGAGTAGAAAGGAGGGTGTACATGATCCAAGCAGGATATATGCATGTACAAAAATGTCACAGTGAAATCCATAAATTTGTATAATTAATGTGCATTGATGATTATAATTTAAAAAATAAAAAATTGACATTTCACCAACAGTGAGCCATATGACTGAATGGCTTGTGTACTTTCCCCCTCACATCTTAATAAAGAATTTAATAGTTTTAACATTATCCTAAAAATGTTTCTTTGAAATAATCATTTGTAGGAAGTGGGGTAGCTCTAAACAATGCAAGTGTTAATGACTATAAAGCAAATATTAGAAATGTGAATCCATTTTCTATTTGGTTTCCATTAAAGATTATTTCCATTAGAAGACATAATTTCTAAGAGATTTATTTTTGATGTTGAAGTCTTGAAGATGGAAACATGACCCACTCTTTCTAGTTGTCTATTCTTGAAGCATATGAAAAACATTTTTACATAATTTCTCTGGTTTTTGTGCTGTATCAACCAAAGGCAATATTCCAGTGCCCAAGGCCAAAGGGATTCCCTGCTTTTACACTAATAATTCATTTGATTTCCACCCATCATTTATTTGGAGTTTTACTCCAATAGCACATTTACTAATGGCCCAACTAAAATTTTCCCCTTTGAGATTTAGAGAGATTAGTGCCCTGTATTCATTTAAAGGAAACATACTCTGAATTTAGGGACATTAAGATCAAGCAGATTTGCATAAGCTTTTATTTTCTGGCTCCAAGCTGTAATAATTTATTTTACTACTCTCAACCTACTTCTATATAAGCATTTAATAGCCATTGTTCATGTTCACAGAAATGCTCCTTCAATCCATCTAGTTCCTAAAGCAGCAGGCTTTAATTGTGGTTTGAGAGTCAATAAGGATAAAGAGAAATTCTATTGATTACAATGTACTCCCAAATGCACTGAAGTAAAATTTAGGTTCAGATGGAGTGGCGGAGTTCTATGATAAGGACATTATCTATAAATCACACACATCCTGGATTCAAAATGCAAATTTAAATAACTGAAATGACTTACATTTAGCACCTTTCAATGTTTTAATTTTAGCCAACCTTTTCTCATTAAGCTACCATAATTTTTCTTTCTTTAATACCAATTACCTCTCATACAAAGTTCCTATGTATTAAAACCATACCTTTCCATTCAACACATGATTTTTTTTTTTTTTTCCGATACTGAGGATAGAACCCAGGAGCATTCTACCTCTGAGCTATACCTCCAGTCCTATTTTTTATTCTTTATTTTGAAACAAAGTCTCACTAAGTTGTGGAGGACCTCATTAAGTAGCTGAGGCTGGTGGCGAATCCGCGATCCTCCTGTCTCAAGCCTCCCAAATACTGGAATTAAAAATGTGCGCCACCATGCCTGGCTTAAACACATGATTTTTAACTTTAAATCTGACAGCCGGGTGTGGTGGCTCATGCTTGTAATCCCAGCATTTGGGAGGCTGAGACCGGAGGATCTGGGTTCGCAGCCAGCCTCAGCTACCTAATGAGGCACTCGCAACTTAGTGAGACCCGGTTTCAAAATAAAGAATAAAAAATAGGGCTGGGGATATAGCTCGGAGGTAGAATGCCCCTGAGTTCAATCCCCAGTACCGCAAAAAAAAAAAAAAAAAAAAAAATCTGACAACGATTTTTGGAGAACCTCTTGTATCCAATTTTATAGGTACTGAGAAAGATGTGACAAGAGATAAAAGTAATCTTGTTGTCAATACTGATATGAGGTTATAAAACTAAAGTTGGACTCCTCTCCACCACTATTCTGCCACACAGAAGCACCTGAATTTCCCAAAAGTAAGAGGAGTAAGACCATGTCTTATTCTCCTCTGTTGTAGTGTCTGGGATATAGTACACATTCCACATATATATATGTCTCAGTAACATGCGAATGACTTAACTGGTTCATCTTTGTAGGGACAAAGCTAATGCATATAACGGCTAATAATAAATAATAGATCTTGCACGAGAAACCCACAGAACAATATGCGGTTCTCTTGGAACTCCATGTTTCCCCATCTTTGTACATCTTATTGCCTCTATCTAAAAGAAAACACCTTCCGCTGCTACCTTAACTTCTAAACATCATCCTACTCAGTCCTCAAAATTCACATTCTTTTTTTTTTTTTTTTTGCGGTACTGGGGATTGAACTCAGGGGCATTCTACCTCCGAGCTACACCCCCCAGCCCTATTTTTAATTCTTTACTTTGAAACCGGGTCTCACTAAGTTGTGCAGTGCCTCACTAGGTAGCTGAGGCTGGCCACGAACCCGGATCCTCCGGTCTCAGCCTCCCGAATGCTGGGATTACAAGTGTGCGCCACCACGCCCGGCTAACATTCACATTCTTAATGACGAATTTTATTTGAAAGAATTTAGAAATATTGGCTTATTAATTGAAAAAAAATCTCCCTAGACCGAGAACTACATAAAAGCAGGTGCAGTTCATTCACGTGGCCATTCAAGGTGGCGTACCATCCCACTGCAAGCCCATTGGGAGAGGACTCCAGCTGGTCCCTCCATAGAGAGATCCTCTCCTCTCCATCTCTACCAGCTACTCACAGAATGAAGATTTCTCAAGACCCATGATAGGAACCAGAGGTCAATTGTAGTAGACTCCTGTGAACACCTCACACGTGTTCTACAAGAAGAGTATACATGGGAAAAGAGGTCATGGTAGCTGAATGGCCCCCACTTACTTATACTTGTCTTCTAGTACATCCCAAGTGCCCTACACTGGCACTACCATGAAAGCCTCATGGGTTTTTTTGCATATTTTCTCACCACTATGACTTTTATTAATTGTTGGACCTGCCTTGTATGGATATTTTCTGCTTCAGAAACTTTAGTTGTTGCCTAGAGGGTCCCATAGCACAGCAGATGAACAATAGGATTTGAGTTTGAAAGTCAGGTAGGAGTCTATTTCAATGAGGCAAGAGATAAAGAAAGTTGAGTGGAGAGAAGCAGACAGATTTGAGAACATTTAGGAAGTCATACCCATTTAACATGGTACATTTTTTACTCTAGTACATGAATATTAACCAATACTGGAGAATGCAATATTTCTTTTATAAAATTTTTATTTTGATATATTTTCAAATGAAGACAAAACCAAAGGGAATAGTAAAATGAATCACATATAATACACTTGCCAGATTTAACAATTACAAAGATTTTGCTATATTTGTTTTATTTAACTCAGATTTTTTTTATTAGTCTCAAGAATTACATCACTTTACCCCTACATATTAAAACCTATGGACACAAGTACAATCAAACGCAATAAAACTAATAGTAACAACTGTATTATCAATATGCAGTCCATAATCAAAATTTATCTGTCTGAAAAATGGTTGTAAATATGATTCATACAAGAATTGTGGAAAGATACCAGCAGAGTTTGGAAAGAAACCAGGGGAGAGAGGAGTACAGAGAAAGGGAAGGTACCAGGAAGGAAATAGACTAAACTATATTATGTGTTCACATGAAGGTATCACTATGAATCTCACTATTATATTCAGTTAAAATGCATCAATAAAAAATTAAAAATAATTAATAATGCTAAAAAATTTGTGGAAATACCATTTACCCATTTAAGTCAGTTTGAATGCTCAATTTTTGTCACTTAACTGTGAGAATTGGGATCCTAGTTAATTCTTATGGTATTCATGGATATTTTTATTTGTTTCAATTTTTCATTATTTATGGTATCATAACAAACTTATTTTAAAGATATATGGTCAATGTTACCAATTAATTTTATTTAATTTTTGATACTCAGATTGTCCCAACTTTGGCCAATGGAAGCAATATTTCTAAATTCATGCTTATCGCATGACAATTTTCTTTTAGTGCGAATAGTTTGTGCTGACATAAAATGCATAGTACTGTGTGCCAATACCATAAAACTAAGTTCAAGAAGAAACAAGAGCTTGATAAACACAAGACCCACAACAACATTGTGTAATCATTATTTCTGCTTCAAAACTTTAAGATTTTGATTAAAAATTGAATAATTTGCATAGATAAAAATAACCAATTTGCCAGGCGTAGTGGCGCACGCTTGTAATTCCAGCATTCGGGAGGCTGAGACCGGAGGATACGGGTTCGAGGCCAGCCTCAGCTACCTAGTGAGGCACTCCGCAACTTAGTGAGACTCGGTTTCAAAATAAAGAATAAGAAATAGGGCTGGGGGTATAGCTCAGAGGTAGAATGCCCCTGAATTCAATCCCCAGTACCACAAAAAAAAAAAAAAAAAAAAAAAAAAACCAATTTGGAATATTTTTGGATATTGTTTCATTTGCCAGTTCTATACTTTTAAAATTAAATTTACAGCTGAGCATGGAATTCCAGTACTTGGGAGGCTGAGACCGGAAGATACAGGTTCGCGGTCAGCCTCAGCTACTTAGTGAGGCCCTCTGCAACTTAGTGAGACCCTGTTTCAAAATAAAGAATAAAAAATAGGATTAGGGGTGTAGCTTAGAGGTAGAATGCCCCTGGGTTCAATCTCCAGTACTGCAAAATAAATAAATAAATAAATAAATAAATAAATAAATAAATAAATAATAAAATAAAACCCGAGAGCAGGGTGTGGCCCCCAGGCTGACAACATTGCTGGAGTTTTGTTGCTTCCTGTAGAAACTAATCTGTGTGAGATGAAATTCTTTCTTCCTTCCTTCTCCTCTTTTTCTTTTTCATTGTCTCTGTTTCTTTCTCTCTGGAAGATAACTCTATTTCATTTTCAGGAATGGGCAGCTGTCCAGTCTTAGAGCTTCTGGAAATGGTGCCAGCGTCCTTGGTGACTTGGGTCACTGATCTTGGTGACCTGAAGGATACTGAAGTGCACTGTTTTGCTCAGGAGCTTGCCTTCACCCTTTGCGGTAATTCACCAATCCTGATGTCCCTAAAGCAGGGGAGCAGGTGCACAGACATACCTTCGTGGCTCTTCTCCAAGCAATTGTACCTGCAGAGGTAGTGGGAACAGTTCCAGCAAATGACAGTGGTCCTCTGAACCTTCATCCTGCTCACCATAGCAGCCAGGAGATCTGCTCTCAGATGGAAACCTTACCAGTGAAGGGACTTTTCTTGTCAATGCAGTGCCCTCGATGGCCTCTTTAGGGACCTGGAAGCCCATACCAATCAATGTTCTTGTATTATCAAGGGAGCTTCTCCTTGTCAGTATCTCCCAGAAAGACCATCATCTCTACTTAAAAGCCGGACAGCTGCTTTTGGTAGGCATGCTTGGTCTGAATGGTCTCATCCCCTAGGCTGCCTGGGAAAAAGAGAACATTGGAGATGGTCAGGTTTCCTTCTGGACAGAGGGTCCCTCAGAGATCAGAGGCAACTGTGTTTCTCCAGCAGCAGATGTGGTCTCTAGGGGGGTGGATGGGCACTGCAAGCAAGAGGTAGTGATCACTCTGAAAACTGGATTGATCTATGGAGACTGGGGTGAGGTGTGGCGGTGTTGTTCCTCAGATCTGTCAACCCTTCTGGAACCACAATGGCCCCATTTGTAGTGTCTCATCCAATAAAATTATCCCCTTAGTAGAGAATTCAGGAATGGGGTCAGCACTTTCTGTGAGACATGAATCCAAAGAGTTGCAGCTCTTGGTGATAAAATTCAGGACCATATCCAGGTCATAGACTGCAAGTGTGCTTTGAACCCATAAATCAATCCCACAGCAACCCCCCGCCCCCAAACACACACAAACAAACTCAAGGCCAACATTCCTCACTGCCTCACTACTGATCAAGGGTGGGGAGACTCTTACTTTATATTGGCAAAGTTTGAAGTATCTTGTTACACACTTCTTAAGGATGCTGGCTGGATACCTACCTACCCTTCTAAGGAAGGTGAACCTTCACTGTTCCAAAATGGAAAATAAATAAATAAATAAAACACACGGAAAAAAACTAAAACACACAGAAATTTAACTTCAGAGGCAACATAAGGCAGCCAGGATAAATACATTTCCCTTAACTAATTACAATTTGAAAAGTAGCAGCAGATTTGAGTGGTAGGTATTATTGTCCTTGTAATACTTTTTAATATCATTTCAGGGAATTCTAAAATCTAAAGTTTAGAAGAAAAAATTTCAACTCCGAGTTATACCTCCAACCCTTTCTTTTTACTAGCCTCAAACCTATGATCCTCCTGTCCAGCCTTCCAAGTACTGGGATTACAGACCTGTGTCATCATACCAGGCTCAATGTTCTTTTTCATTTAAAAGACTGTAGCAAAGTGACATTTGTTCCCTATTTCTAATAAACACACAATACATACCACATCTTACTTATTCAAAGATAAAATACAGCTTTTCTCCTAAATTAGGTAGTTGAACCATATAAGATTGCTGTTTATGTAAGGAGAAAATAGTTAAACTTTAACCCTATCATATAGTTCAACTCACATATGGATGCCATATTTATTTGGTAGACCAAAAGTTAAGAATACATAACTTATGGATTATTTTTCTTAATGAGATTTACTTGAATTTATTTAATTGAATAAAAATTAAAATACATGAAATATCATATTAAAGGATGATATTATTTATGACTCATTAATTTGCTATTGAATCTGATGATTTATTGGGCTGACTTTCATCACGTGGAAGACTAAGCTTCTCCGTGAAGCTCTATTCTTTTCAATGACTTCAAATATCTCTTGGTGCATCTCTGAAAATTTTGTTTCTATGATTCTTTCAGGCCTTGGTGAAATTTTGACCCTTCTCACTATCTGTGATCATAAAATTAATGAGCAATTGCTTTTGATCACTGGATACTTACCTGGCATTGAAAGGAAAAATGTATCTGTTTTCTTTATGTTTGGAATACTGATTTTTCTCTCAAAATTGTTAATTATGTTCAACCATGTCAACCACAGATGTTTTCACTGTGCCTCTCTCATCCAGCAAACAATTTCTCATGATGTAATGAGTTAGAGAAAAAAAGGTACTTATTAAAAAATTAACATATGGCTAGAGTATCTAAAGAAAACTTTCCTGATATCTTCTCCTCAACAAAGGTTCTGTTTTTTTCTAACTGCATGCAGGCCAGAAGATGTGGTGGTCAGCTTTATAAAGAACTAGATGTGTGCTGCCCACCAGAACTTGTTGTGATGGAGGCCTTCTTCATCTGCACTGTCCAATACAGTAGCTATGAGCCGCATATGGCTACCGAGCACTGGAAATGCGGTTTGCATGTGTGGTAAAGTGAATCTTTGATTAAATTTAATTCAGTCAATTTAAATGTAGATTATTGTGTGTGCCTAATGGATAATGCTTTGGATGGCAGGGTGAAAAGGGCAAAAAATGTGAGGATCAGGTAAAAGGCACCAACCACCATTTGCTGGCTTCAGAAATGGCTGTGGAAGAAAGCAGTGGCGAAGGTCACTTGAGACTCTCTGCCAGAGGGCTGACTATTTCTCTTTCTCATTCAAACTATACACCTTCATAAATGTTTTGTTGTTTGTTTTTGTTTTATTTTTGTGTGTGGGGTTTTTTGTTTGTTTGTTTGTTTTTGCAGTGCTGGAGATCGAACCCAGGGCCTCACACATGCTAGGCAAGCACTATCACTGAGCTACATCTCCAGCTCTCAAATATTTCTATGATGAACTAATTTCTATACCAGGCCAGAAGTGAGCATGATTCTTTTGACTGGATTGTGTAAAAGGCAATAAAATCAACAGATTACATATTGTAAAGGAATAATATTGACTTAGAAACAAATGCCATGTGAATCCTGGGCTTTGGTTTCATTATTTAGAATGCAGTGGTTGGCTTAAATGACTTTTAAAGGGACAGTAGAGCCAGCTATCTGCCCTCTCTTTGCCAGCCCATCCTCTGCATTCACCCCCACTCCTAACTATGTGAGTGAGCTAGCTCTGAAACTAATCTGGTCTTGGTCTTCATTCATTTGTTCTCCCACACTCATTTATTCGGCAAATATTTATTGAGGAACTTATATAGCCTAACAGTTATTTTAAGTGCTGAGAAAACTCATTCAAATGATACAAGAGAGTACAAAACAGCTGCTTTAGGAAACAGGCAAGGCATATGGGAATTCATGCAAAGGACAATCTTCCTGGGCTAAATGGACAGGGCGCTTAAGAATCTTCCTAGAGGTTGCAGTAGGTAAATTTAAAGGCAAAGTGAAGTGCTGAAGACGAAAGGTTAACTGTTCCTAGTAAAACACATGAACAGACCCAGAGTACATGGAATCTTCCAAAAACTAGATAGCTGAAGTGAGAAGTTCTAGAAGGGAGTAGAAGGAATGGAGCTGGAGAGACAGATAAATGTGAGATCACAAAGCCTCTTAAAGGCACAGTACAGAATGTCTTAGTTTGGGCTGCATTAATGTGCCATAGACTGGGTGGCTTATAAAGAACAGATATTAACTTCTCATCATTCTGAGTCTGGCATCAGCATGCAGGCATTGTGAGTTTCTGGTGAGGGCCTTTTTCTGGGCTGCAAACTGCCCACTTCTCATTGTATTCCTACAGGATGGAATTGGTGCCTTCTATTAGGGTACCAATCTCATTCACAGGGCTCTATCTGGATGCCTTGAAAGATTCACGTTAGTTCCTTCAACAAAGATTAAGATTAAGGGGGGGAAGGAGACATTTGATTAACATGGAGAAAATTTGTGCTTCATTTTGGACTAGTGAAACTTGGAGGTGTGTGAGACTTACAGGTTAGCCTGTTTAGTCAACCTTGAATATCTAGATCCCCATAGAAAAGAATTTTTGTCTTTAAATGAAAAAATATGGTGAAATATATTTTTTTTTTTTGGTACTGGGTATTGAACTCAGGGGCATTCTACCTCCGAGCTACACTCCCAGCCCTATTTTTTATACTTTATTTTGAAACCGGGTCTTGCTAAGTTGCGGAGTGCCTCACTAGGCAGCTGAGACTGGCCTCGAACCCCGATCCTCCAGTCTCAGCCTCCCGAATGCTGAGATTACAAGCGTGCGCCACCATGCCCAGCTGTGAAATATATTCTTGATTTACAAGTATTTTGTTGGGATCTCACTATGATGTTCTTTATGTTATTCAGAATGCTATAACACTATCTGAGCATTTTAAAAAATTATCTTGAGTAAGCTGAATGTGGTGGTACACATTTTGTAATCACAGTACTTGGGAGGCTGAGACAGGAGGAAAGCAAGTTGAGGCCAGCCTCAGCAAATAGTGAGATGCTCATCAAACTAGTGAGACTCTGTTTCAAAATAAAAGATAAAATAGGGCTAGGAGTGCAGCTTGGAAGTAGAATGCCCCTGAGTAGTCCAATCCCCAGTAACACACACACACACACACACACACACACACACACACACACACACACAAACACACACACACGCTGTCATCCACAAATAGAATTTCTCTCCCAGGCACATCCTATGTGTGAAATGGCTTTAAGTTTATTGTACATGGAATGGTTCTGATGCTGGAAGAAATTCAATGAGTGGGTGGGAAGAAATGTATCTGTCATGATAAAATAATTTCATTCTCACAGACACTCTACAATATTGAATATTACCAGTTCAGGCCTTCAGATGAAAAAATCTGAGAATGAAAGGATTGACTTGCCCAATGTCCCAGTGCAAGTAAGTGGCAGAGCCAGCACTCAAAGCCAGGTCAGTCACACCCCAACTTCTTGACTTTGATACCTACATCAGAAAATGTTCTGTTCTTTACCAGAACGAGGTGGGAGAAAAAAAAAAACAGCACCATTGTCTTAAGTTGTAGACAGTCTGCTCAATGAGGGAAAATGTGCTCTTACTACAAAACAACTAAGATTTTGTGATGCAATGCACCTATGAGAGAAAACAAATATCAAATAATAGTGAAGTGAGTCCCCTGCCCCTTTTGATATGAAATTTATCCATGTCTTAATAGGCACCTTCTAGACTACTGCTTTTTTTGTTCAAGTCTGTAAACCCATGAACATTGTGACTGTAGTTATTCCATTAGTTCCTTCATCCCTATGCTTGTCCCATCCAGAAAGATATGTGGGTTTAAGTCATTACTAGAAAGACGATTTCGTTGGAAGATAATCTTTCTCTGAAAATTGCATGAAATTTGGAGAATGTTGTTGTGTGTTTCTCTATCATTCAGCTCAGACAGAGTTAGCTTCAAATAGAAGTCTGGTGGTCATCGCTCCTGCTTTTTTTTTTTTTTTTTTCTACCCATCTGTT